>JAYDZE010224527.1:0-20343 GCA_034509125.1 Monilaria moniliformis
GGAGATATCATTGACCTCTGCTTCTGAGGCTTGTAATTTTATAATACCTCCAGAAAGAATCTCTACTCCTGAAACCTGATAAGAGTGATACAAATAAGGAAGTAGTAAAGCAAATTATACCTCAGCATACAAAGCAAGATTACTGCCCAGAGAGAGGCATTACAATCTAGCCAATCAGGGAAATAAAGAGCCAACAAATTTGTTTCAGGTAATAACATGTACATAACTAACCATGCCAAAAAGACCTATTTCCATGTACCAATTGTCAATGGAGTTTATTACTTCATTCAGACGCCTGACATTAATAACTTTTCCTGCATAACTTGACACACCAATGGGAGCAGGTCCAACATCAGAAACCTTGAGAACTGAGGAACCTCGAGTGGCGGCAGGGAGGCGGGGAGAACGGCGGCAGCTTAACGGCGGAGGAGATGAACCGAACCTCGTCGGTTTTGGCCATATTCGCCGGCCAAATCTCGGACCCCCTTGGAGTTTGGGGGGTTTAGAGGGTTTTACGGATTCTGCTTATTTCTACACAGAGCCGAAGGGACAATGGGGCCCCCATGAGCTCCCCAGCAATTTTTAATAAATGTAAGCGTATTATTGTAATTTTATATTTATTTATTAAATAAAAGATAATAAGTAAATATAAGCATGTTTATGTTTATGTGACTCCATCCATTCTCTGCTAAACCCTATCGTCCAAACCGCCGCTTACTATTCTAGTCCCACTCCTTCACTCGGTGTCGCGTTGTTCTTCATCTGCTTGCTGCCACGCCACCCATCCTTTGCTCGGCGGCGCGCCGCTATTTTTCCTCAAGCAGCTTTTTCCCCAGCTGGCAATTCGCAATTGTTCTTTTTCCCATGAACCGTAATTATAAATCCGTGAATGTTTTGTTTTTTGTATGCTTAGATTTTGATGCATTTGTTGATGGATCTTTCCTCTCGAGTTGATAGTTTTTCTATATGATTTGCTGATGTTAATGAATATCATCTTGATTCTCTCTATTTTGTAAAGTTTTTGTTGAGTTTGCGCATGTGGTAATTTAAATTTTTTGGTTGTGATCTTTCTTAATTTCGGTAGCTATATATCAGTCTGTAAATTCAGGGATTTTAGCCGAGAAATTTCGTGATTTCGATAGTTTTTGAATTTTGGTTCTTTGATTATTGTGATTGTTATCTTAATTCTGTATGAGGTTATGAATCAAAAGGTTTTGAAAGTTGTGTCTGCTTAGGGACCTAAAGTCTCTTGGATGTAGATTAGACTTCAAGCTAATAATTAGATGGTTGTGGAATATATTTTTTCATATGTTTATAATTTAATGGTGATTCTTACAAATTGTTTGATCTACTTCAATTTATCTGCTTGAAAGTCATGATTCTAATATTATAATGGATGGATAATAACTATCATTCTATGAAAGTGGTTGTTTGAGTTCACATGGATAGAGACTAAACATTCATTGAATTGTTAAATGTGTTTTAGAATCTATAGAATTGTGAGATGATTACTGATGGATGAAGTTGAGTACACGTGATTATTGTCATATATATTACAATTACTAACGGATGAAGCATAAATCCAAAATATTATAATGATTTGATTATAAATATTTTGTTAATATTACTAATAAAACTATTACGCAGCGATATTAGAAGATAAAGAATAGAAGAGAAATATTATGATATAATTATTTTTAACTTTTATATTTTAAACATTGTGATTTAATTAATATAATATTTATTTATGTTTAATTTTATTTTTAAAAATTTTCTTCGACCCCACCTCAAAGTTCTGGCTCCTGTTGCTATATATAATCCGCCATTATCACTCCGAACTAGGATTTATAGCTATCGGTAAAAGTAGAAGCTCAGAACTTTTAACTGGAGTATTTCTAGCTTTTTATTTTGACTCCTATTTATCTGAAGGTAATTTATCACAGCGCCGACCAAAATAATAATAATCGAGATCATTATCAATAATAATTTATCTTGATTTGTCCATCATTTGAACAATGATTAAATTCTTCATTTATACCAGGAAAGTTCCAAAATTATCTTGCCTACTAAAAGTAGCAAAGAAGAATTAGAAACGGCAAATGCAAATGCAATCCACGACTAGGTAAGAAAATAAAAGAATGTCGTGAAATAGAGAATCACGTCTCATCTGTATAACATATATCAAAGAAGCAGAGAATTGATAAACAAGATGTTGCCAACATACATTCCCAACTACTAGTACATAAAACTCCAACATCAGTTGAAAAAGAAGACACACTACAATTTTTTTCCGTAGCTGTTAGGCCTCGGCTGAGCTAAAGCACTTACTGCGCAGGAGACGAGCTTCGCTTTAGTTTAACCACGTAAAAGACAAGTTTGGGGTCATGCTTTCTACCTGTGACGAGCAGCATCATTCCTAGAGTCGCCCGCTCTCCATCAATACCAGTGCCAGGTTTTCATCATGACACGATATAGCATAAGAATTTACAGTTTGTTCCATGTATTAGTTATCCTTTTCATGTTCCATAGGTCCAGAAGAGTCGTCGCCTACTTCAATAGTTTGGTTCTCTTCAGTCGCTTGTGTGGATTGTGAAGGATTGGCAGCAGAGTCTCTTGCATCATCAGGGGATTCTCCACTTCCAGTCTTGCAAGTATCAGCAGGCTCATCGGAAGAGGCTGGGGAAGCAGCTGTTTTGTAGGGTTGGTCCTCTAATTCTACCTGCAGTTCGCCATTGGGTAAAGATGGGAGTTGGTCTGCATCAGATGTGTTTGCAGTATTTGACGGCGGAGGGTTTTCAAAAGAATCAGAACTTTCCCTCCACTCGACCCACTCGGGTGGTTTGTCAGATGAACTTGTCTCACTTTCTCTGGGACCCTCCAACAATTTAGTAGGCATGTCATCAACAACATTTGATTTCTGTTTCAAAGGTTCAGATGCGGCAGTATCTGCCAAGTCCTCATCTTCCTCGACAACAACATTATCAGCTCCTCCAACACCATCATGGCCTTCGGTGTTGGGGGATGAAGAAGCAACAGGAGCAGCGCCATGTTCATCAGCGGTTCTCCCATCTTCAAACGCAAACCAATTGGAGTTTGTAAAGAGAGATCCACTGTAAACAAGATCAAAAATCAAAAAGAGCCTTCCTATTTTGTTCAAGAAAATAATTGATTTAATAAAGGATGATGATTCGGATATGTTCCTATAATGGAGAAAAAGAAAAGAATACGTGACAATCAACTTTCATCAATCTTTGAACTTGTGGATACAAGAATTTAGAAGAACTATAATGAGAATCAAGGTAAAAGTTACAAATTTAATTTTCATTTTCAAGAAACTGCAGAAGAAAATTCAACCATACAAGTTCAACCACATACCTTTCCCGGTCATCACCCAACCTAAGTGAAGAAATGACAACTTCAGCAGATTCATCATCAAAGTAAACATCCTGAAACAGTTATTATAGGAAGATGATTCAATAAAAGATGAAATTTGACAAAGTTAACATAATGAAAAGGACAGAAATATAAATACGTATGGCTGTGCAAAAACTTGGCACAGATATAAGTCCAAGATGGAGAGAGAAGAAAATATCAAAGAGGAGAAACAAAATTCTTAAGATATTCAATACCAACAAATTTTCTCATCCGACACCCAATGAGGACCCATCACTAAACACAATTAATAATTAAGTCATAATTCTCAGTCATGTGGATACCTCATCATCCCGTTCCATAGAACCATGAGGCTGCAAAAAGCAAATGTATAAACTGTTCAGCCAATGGTACAAAGGCTACTTAATAGCCTTTATGGGCATCTATTATTTTTTAATCTTCTAGAAAGAACAACTGAAAAAACAGCACAGTAACAGATAAATAACATAAAACAAACCTCCTCAATATCATCATTATTGTATATTCCATAACGGAAGGCCTGGCTCAAGTTATTTGCCAATGCTGCAACATCATAATCTCTATCTTGGTAATCATCATCATCACTATCTCTATTCCGATCCTGAAGTGCAGTGGGCCTCCTGCATAATCAGAAAAATGTTGTGTCCATAATATGAGTGAGATTTAGCTAAATAGACCATACAATTTCAAAACACTGTAGTCCAAAGGAATATGCTGAAACATGACCATCATATTAGAGAGAACTAGAATTGATGGATATAAGAGTGCATGGGCATAGACGCAACACCCTGAGTACAGTCACTTAGTGCACTAATGCAATATCTCAGTTTCTCATGCATAGTCTATTTAGCTAATAGCTATATCTCAGTTTTCCATGCAAAGATGAAGAGGAGACCCAATTTATTAACACTAACCCACACGCCCACTGGAAGACATTCTCCACAGCATTGCGCTTAAGCAGGACATTTGTTTGCCAATCAACCCAATCACTATTCTCCTGCCAATGAAAAGGTAATAAATAACTTTCTTTAAAAATATATCAGAAACTCAACAGCATTGATGCCTTAGCAAGATTCAAAATAAACTGAAAGATTGCCAATTTGCCATTAAAAGTCTACCTGTGTTTTGTAATACAGAACCCCACAAGGATACAAATAGTGCTAATTTGTTAGGATATAGGGGTAACAGGGAAAAAAAGGATCAAAGAAATAAAGAACAAAAGGCCATTTAAAATTTAGGAATTCATAACAGTACATCATGGAGATAGCTTTAAGCCAACAGACAGCTATGTTGCCTTCAGTTGAAGATAATGATGAACCAGGAGATGCGGGGTGTTTGAAGGCAGTTGTGAAAAACTAACAGAAAAATGCAATAACAGACAATCAAATAACGATTGGGCAAACCTGTAGAAATGTCTGTACGTCACTGTTGCTATTCCCCAATTGGACAATTTTATTAGCAATACGGGTTAGGTGACCAATATTCCCTATCCTGGGTGGTTTTCTTCCCTCCGCAGATATAGTAGGCTGCAAAATACATTAATAAAGTTAAAATTTTAAAAATGATTTGATTCTTTACCCCCACATCATAGAAAGCCCATACAATAAAAAACAGAAATGATTTTGTGATGATAAGAATAAGAGCAAATGATAGAAGCACCTACAAGTTTTTAACTGCAGTATCAAATAATTACCTTGCTCGTATCAACAGTCAAAGTGAAGTTTCTTTCGGCTTCAAGAATCCTCCCAACAAGATTACAATCATGAAGCAGATGTTCCACAAACTGAGGGTTCTTACTCTCAATGCAAGATAATACAATGTGTTCCACATGATAGTGCAAGAAATTATTGTATGGATACCTAAAAAATAGAGTATAATCAAATTTCTCAATCCTCAATAGAGCTATAGAGTTACTAGTAGAAGACGGAAATGGGTAAATAACGTACTCGAAAAACAATTCCAGAATACGCTTCACAGCACCCAGGCGAATTAATTCCTTTTCCGCAACTTCATTGCTGACAGTGACCAAGACTGAGATGAACTCTATAATCTACAAGAACCATCATTGTTCAAAATGAGATTTGGTTCAGCAGCACTGATTAATTCTCTTATTAAGACATAATGTTGGATATGACAAACATGCAAGAATGAATTAATATGGAGATGCAGCCAAGTGAAGTTATATACAGAATGCACAAGAGATTTTCAGTTAATAGTTGGATGCAGAACATACTCGAAGAATAAACATCTGAGAACAAACACTCCTTGAGCAACAAAAGACATACCTTTAAACGATGCTTTCCTAGAGGGGGTTGCAATTTGCCATAAGTAGTTAGCAAGACATGATCCTCCAATGAAATATCCAAAAGCTTGAGCAAATCACCTGCCAAACAGACCAGTAGAGTTATCACATCAATCTCTAATGAAGATTTGGTTGCAACTAACATCACACTTTTCAGAAAATCTACCCAGATAAACGTATTTGAATGGACAGAATAAACTAAGAACCATGCATTTTTATTGTAACTTAGTAATGAATCCATAATGGTCTAGAGAAAGAAAAGACTGAATGGAAGCCTTGACTTGTTAGATCAAGCAATAAAATCCAAGAACTAACCTAGTCCATCTAGCATGCCTCTGACAGTCTCAGGGCTTGCAGTAGTTCCTGATCCATGTTCCATTTGACGGGTATACATGTAATATGTTCCTGAAGTTAACCTCTTGGAGTCTAGCAACGATATACAGACGGTCAGCAAGTTAACCAAAACAGATTTTGGCCGCGAGTCCTCCAGAGCGTGTCGGAACAGTCTTTCAATAAAACTGTGACAGCAATCAGTTCTGACCAAGATAAGAAAACAATCTGATGTGGGAAACCAAGAGCCAAAATAGATATAGACAAATGGACCTCGGGCTGGAGATTCTTGAAGCTAGTCCTGTCGGGGCATATCGAGCGATTGCGCAAAGTGTTTCTGCAGCATTAGCATGTACTTCAGGGCAGTCCTGCAAACAAAAATAGCACACACATCAATACCTCTGTGAAGCAAATCAGTCATATTCTTGGGGAATTTGGCAGGAAAAAGAAACATGAAGAAGTAGGTTTCCTTTGTCAAAATGCATTTATTAACTTCCCCCCACCCCAATACACAGAAAACAAAACAAAACCAAAAAAGAAATTTTAGAACAATATTCAACTAAACATAAACAGATAACATACAAGTTTTCAATGAATATACAAAGTGCGTTAAATTCTGTGAATGAATAACTTTTGCTCCACAATAACAAAGGATAAATAAGCAAAAGAGGCATAACTCTCAACCAACTCTACACCCTCAACAATTAGAAAAGAAAGTCATCTCTGACCATTCCACACACCCTAAATAACCAGACTCTAGGGTAAAGAAGACAACACTGTCAAAGTCAGGTTATACATGCTTACTGCAACTTACAGATGAACTAAATTTGTCAACAATCATTTCCAGCACATTCATATCCTCCAACCACTGCATAGAGTCCGCACAGTTGGTGTAAATATGTTCATCAGCGCCGATTAGACGAATTAAAACCTGTTCAACAAGAAAACTATTAGTATTTTTAAACAAATATACCTAGTAAAAGAGAGGCCTGGGTGGGGATGGGGGTTTGAAGGAAAGGATTAACAGCATACCTCCATTATAGATGTAATTTCAATTAGGTCAACCAGCCTTTTAATGATATCCTGATGAGCCTGTAAACACATGAATAAGCTCCTCAGTAAATGCCATATAGTACAAGGCAGTAAGTACGATGATGAATTATCCCTCTAAGAGGAACTTCAATTCCTGCATATTACATTAAACCAAAGGGTAATTGATTCTAAATTTATTTAGAATAAACATCTAAGAATTAGAAATCATGAATATAAATCCTGGAATGACTAAAACAAGTTAACATGGTAATACAGGAAAATGGACATTGCCAACTGCTTAAAATTTAAAAGTTATGCATTTAGGAATTTGGAAGTTCTCTAAAAACATGAAAACTCATCAGCTCTTCTCTGTTTGGAAGGACACAAAGTAAGAGAGAACATGTAAATAGACTGTACAATATAGAATTATTTCCATCTCCATTACTATGCATAATGTTGTGACATTAACATAAAGCTTAAATTATGTGGCTTTATGTTCATAAAAACTGATATATTTCTTTCATACGATACTCATAAGAGTGCTTCTTTATCAGCGCACAACCATAGCAGATTTATAAATACAGTTGGACTCACTCGTATGTAGTTCATTAAAGGAGTTGTCTTTCGCAGCAAGAGGCACACAACAACCTGGAACATCAAAGATCAAGGCATAAAACAAACCAGCCAGAAATAATCAAAAAACCTATATGCAATATAATTAGTCATTTGTAGATAAACCATACCTTGCTGAAATAACCAGCCAGCAAAGTGCTATGGGGACGCTCAGGTTCCAAAAAAGAAAACAGCAGATCCATTAACTGTGAGCCAAAAGTAGGAGGTAACTAGTGTAGTCCCATATAAAGAATGTCTAAAATTTGAGAGAGAGAAAGAATGAGATAACAGAAAAGGAAGAAAGAAGAAAAGACAGCATTACAAATTCCAACCTCCTCATCCTCTATCAAGGCCTTAAGAATTATATCAACCTCACAAGTGAAAATCTCACAAGCAACGAAAGGAAACCTGTGGGGAGAAAGAAGAAAAATTATAGAAGTCATATTAATTTGAATGCACTATGAAATTTATTGCAAATATTTTGGTATGCAGACGATTGGAAACAAAATACACCTAGAACATCTACGACAAGTGCTTACTTGAATGTTCGTTCTTTTACGGCACCTTCTGGAGGTTCTTCCACGATGTATTGAACCAGTTGTTTTACGTTAGCTCTTTCCCGCAAACTGCGAGAAAGCTTGGTCACTAACTAAAGGTGCAACATCAAAGAAAAGGATGTTATATCATATTATCACCAAAAAATAATAACTGGGACATTTTCAATAAGAAAATATAGTTTCCATGATTTCAGCAGAGAACCCATGATGATAAGTTACTACACAAACTACTTAGCTGAGAATCAACCATCCTGTCCTTCACCTCTCATCTTAATTCAACCTATATAACAAAACAAAGTCTTTTTTGCTTGTAGCATTAGTTGGTGAGCATTTATGCCCAATTACTGTGTAAAACATTACATAGAATACTCTCACGTGATGATGTACTTTAAAAATAAATTGCATATGATACACTCAATTATGAACACCGAAATATCCTACTCAGCTTTCTAGACGATATAATGATTAGAAAACACAACAAAATGTTGGAATATAGAGGAAAGCAAATTAAGGGAAACTGGATCTCACAAATTAATAAGGCGGCCATTAAGTGCTTTGCATTCCTGAATGATTTCATCCTCGTCCAATAACTCCTCCATTGTAAAATCATCTTTATCCAATATGGTCTCCACCTGATATGAAGTTATTAACACAAGAAGCAATAAACATTGCATACTCAATCATCCCATATAGTATTGCATACTTTATTCAGGGTTTGCATGACTTAATAAAAAGAATATCATTCCCAATTTTGATCATAAAGCCCAGCACAATATCCACAACAATTTGTACAATTATACCAATATAAGTTAAAGGCTTGCAGTAAAGTCTGAGAAGGATAAATAAAAAGCAAAATATCTTCCCAGATCATCCTTCCACCAATAAACAAAATAATAACATATTTTGCATAACCTGTAGGGAGCATGCAGCTTCCCAATTCTGACGCTGGAAAATACCAAACCCTATCACTCGTGTGCCTAAGCAGTCAAATTGAGGCATGTTGCAGCTTTCAGTTCTATGGTTATAAGTAACATTATTTTCAATTTGAATTGGTATTTTCTCCATCCCAATTATTGTCAAGAAAAATCTACAATATTTAATCTTAGACAGCTTATTTGTGAAAAAATGAACCACTTCTTTTCTTGGAGCTGAGGTATATGAAGAATTGCTTTTTGGCCCCTTTCGTCCAGTGGTTGGGACGTCGTCTTTTCGTGTCGAAGACAGGATTCGATTCCCGAAGTTCAAAAGCAAGACTACAAAATCACCCAACTAGCGCCATCGTCCTCATTTCCTATTTGCAACTTTGAGTATCTTGTAGCTATTTTTTCTCAAGCAAATATGGTATAAATCCGACGAACATGGAATTTCCTGCCTAGCCTATTCAAAATAGAGAATTCATCATACAAATACCGCTGGAATTTAGAAACCCGACAGCAGGAAAGTCCGCATCAATCTATACAACCTACACAGTGGCACCACGTGTGGCACTCTACTATGCCAATGCTACATCGCCCTGGACGAATTGCAGGCAAGATTAAGTTTGACAAATAGGATCACCTTCAATCAATAGAACTCCGCCACGGCACATTGGCCAATAGATATGAAAATCATGCAAAACTTCAATGGTAGAGTCTCCCCTATAAAAGAACCCCATTTCGACCCAACAAATCTCAACAGCAATCCAAGAAACGCAAAATCACCCGGCACAATGAAATCTAACGTCCAGGAAACAACATGCCAACAAGATTGGATCCAACAAACAACACAAGTAATATCTCTTCAAATAAAGAAGATCACGGGCACTCACTGGGGATGCAGTGGAGAGACCAGCCATGCGCCAGAACATGTTGAACTCCCGAAGTGCAGCGATCGAATTGCAGACTCGTACTCAGATCTGTCTACTCAGAAACCCTAGCTCATACACCCAGCGCCCCCGCTAAGACTCCGTATCACAATCTTCGATTCAATAAAATCCCTGAAATTTCAACCCAAATTAGTCACAGCTCGCAAACTTGTTGATAATCCAAGATACTAACACCCGCGGATTCCTGTAATGGATTCAATTTCACAACAAAATTTCAGTCACGCGTAGAGATAGAGAGATGAATATACGAAACTATATTACCTGCGGGTGTGTGTGTGGGAGAAAATTTTAGAATTTTTTTCGGAATTTACAGAAGAAATGTATCAATAAACCTACCCATGAAAACGGAAATAAATATCCGTTGTTCAATAGTTTTTATTTTTGTATGTGTTTATTATTGCCACGTGTGTATTTATGTGTATATGGCAAGAAAAGGACGGTGAAGCTGTGACGTTGCTATGGCAGCTTGCATAAACAAATCATCTAAACTTAATTATTATTATTAGTTAAACTGAATTTGGTACCACACTATTTCATTTTGTTTGGCAATTTTTGGTACTAATAATTATTCAACTCCTATGTCAATATGGGATAATGATGGTTTTCATTGTCAATTTTGTGGTACCATGGTTGTTGTTCGGAAATAATATATCAAACTATTTCAAAAATTATTTTAAAATGTATTTTTTTTTTCGGTTTCATTTGGGCATGTTATAAGATTAGGCTCTACTTGGTATGATGGAATGAAGGTCGGAATGGAATTATCATTTCATTTGTACGAAATTTTTGCTGCAATCGTCATTTCATTTCCAACCCGTGATACTAGTCATTCATTTCCTATATTCATTTCTTTCCTATTTTCATTTTCCACACTCATTCTATTCCATTATAGCAAACATGACCTAAATTTGAGATATAAAGTAATGAAGATTTGAGCATAAATGACAAAAGATCCCAATGTAATGTCATAGACTTTTGTGTTAACACAAATAATCTATATTATTTGATTATTTCGAATGGACAATTAAAGACATATTTACGCACCAAAAATACTATCTTTTAGTAATCTTGTTTATAAAATTTAGAAAACAACTCACTTGCCATCATAATTCATAAACATTATCACTTCCTTCTAACTCATTTCAGTCCAGGATAAACAACTGGCAAGCCTATAAACTACAAGGGTAGTTTAGGAACTAGACCACAAAGGGCACCCAAGTAATTTCATCTCCAGATTTAAGGCGATCCAGCTGGCGTGTTCTGATTGGAGACACGAGTCTCACGCACCAAGTACAACTTCTGTCCTTCTCCAAAGACGGCGGCGTTTTGCGGCGCTGCTCCGCTCATGTAAATGGCAAGAAGCGTGTCGTCCGTAGCCACGACGCCATTCGAAGATAGGTTGTTCGCGGCGGAGTCCCCAACGCGGCGGGGAGAAGCCGTGGTGGAGCAATCTCCTCCGCCGCCCAAGAAGCTGCAGCTCGGCGTCGCCGGCGCACTCCTTCTCCCGACGCCGCAGAGCGGACACGAAATCGTCCCCTATAAATCGCAACCATCGATTATTTATATAAAGAAAAAAGAAATGCAAAACTAAAAAAAAAAACGGGAACCCTAGCTAGTAGCATGAAAAATACAGTAGAGGTGGAAGTGGCGGAGCGGTAGGTGGTGCCGTCGGGGTCGACGGTCCATCCGGCTTCCTGGGCGAGGTGGCGGAGGACCTCGTTGATGTCGGCGCGGGGGGATAAGCGGTAGCCACCGTGCTTGCGGAGGCCGTGGAAGATGTTGGTGGTGATGGAGCGGCGCTGCCTCTCTCTGATCTTCGTCCTCTCTCTCTCTAGAGCGCTCCGCCCATTTGCGTTGCCTCTCTCTCGCCCGCCCTCCTTCATCACTAATCTCTCGTTTTCTCTGTTTGTTATATGAGTATAATTTGTGGCATAATTTGCGAAGGTTAAAAAGCTTTTTTTGTTGCATGAAAGGGTCGTGGTTGAGGAGTTAGGACAGTCAAAATGCATGTACTTTGCTGGACGTACAGATGGCAGAAGAGGGACGATTTTTTATTTTTATTTTCAAAGTGGAAATAATTTGTACAGTAGGGGAGTTTAGTCGGGTTGGTCTTAACTAGCCCGAATTTCTTCAAGGTTCTCAAAATATAGTTCATGGTTTCGTAACTATTTTTCCCTTAAATTTTTAACATACACAACAAGGGGTTTCCTTATCACTGTTTATAACTTTCATCTCTTATTTTTTATTACATCAACGTATATAATAAAACCAAAAAAATAAAAAAAAAATTAAAAAAGAAAAGGTATTTTACCTCGTTAGCCGATGTCGCGGCTCTCGAGCCTCCATTGCTGCCAGAGCCGGCGGCCTATCGCTCTGCAGTGGCGTAAGCGGCTTATCAATCTTGAACTTGTTGAACTTTAATTTCAAGCCAAATAAGTCCATTGACAAAATGAAAATTTGGTCTGAACTTGCCTGAATTTCTTTCAAGATTCTGAAAATATGGTCCATCCTAGCAACCTGGACTGGTCATGCCCAATTTTTTTTTTCCGATGCTTTTAATACAAATAATCTTGGTCAAGGTCGTCATTTTTACACCTATATATATTATCAACATTGAGATACCAAAGCAATATGTAAATAATGTATATATGAATTACAAAAATATTAACTGGTAAAAAGTTCTTTTATGAAAACAATATAACTGTCACCATTTATACGGATTCTTTAAAACATATTGAAAAATCAAAGCATGTATATTCAGAGCACGTCCATAGATAACATCTGCAGGTTTATCGCAACTTTTATTTTATTTAGTTTAAACCATGTCTGCACAAACTGATAAGGAACTCAAAAGCAACAATCTAAAAGCTAGCTAGCAGTTGATTTTTAAAGTTCGTCAAACTTGATACAACCACTTCTGTGAGGAACTTTTCACAATTCCCAGAAGCGACTAATTCACCCTTCAACAATTATAGTAGTTTGGACAATGCTGAAGAAACAGGCAGCAATAACTCTTTCCTGGATTACCACATCACAATTTACACAAAGTGGCAGGAGTTTTAGAAACAACGAACAGAAGAAAATGGGAGGGGGAAATCATTTCTAGCTATCCCTAGGCAACTCCAGGTCCGGTCTTTGATCAAGAGCTTCGATTGCTGAGGTATCAGGAAAAGCATCCGGATAGCTTCCTGCAATCTTGATCTTAAGGCTCCTACAAATAACATTAGAATAAATGCGCATTGGCTTTCATAAAAATGTGGCAAATATGACTTCCATGCGATGAAAATAACAATGATAAGGGTCATAATTTTTGCAATTTCTTTTGGGCCCTTTTACCAACTCATAACTATGAGGAGAAGAGTTGTTGACAGTTCAACTAAAACCTAGAATTGTATGCTCTTATTTTAAGTTATATGAAATTCACCACATAAATTCTTCCAGTCTTTTTAGTATACATTATTCTAGCTTACTTGGTAGGTGTTATTAAAGAAGACTACTATGCAGCTCCGAAATACGGTGTATATGTGCAAGCAAAGAAAGCTTTACTCGTGTTGTTCGTCTGTTCACATAAATCGTGCTTTGCCTAATACCCTTCACCATACAGGATCCTTTGCTTGAAATTAAGTACTTGGGGAAAATCACAGTGATATGGTAACTAAAGTTTTGACAAACAAAGGATGCAACTCAACTTCTCTGCCATTTTTTACAACAAACACGGACTTCTGTTGTACGGTTCTACCATGTTTTGTAATCCATATTGCTAAGCAAGCTTCTACGATCATCAGATAATATCTCATATATATAGAGATTTCCTAGCCCTAGCTCAATTTGATCCTTCTATTTGAGTTCTTTGTTTGTGAATAAAAACATCTCAAGGAAAATGGTGGAAGGCTAATTACAGGGAGCTGACATTTTTTGCAGCTGAAGAGGATAAGGTTCAATCTGCCGTTAATATGTCATCACCAAACATCTCTACAGATTTTACAGGCTCCATTATCATCATCATAAAGCATAAATTTCGTTCAAGACCTATAAGAAACTCTTCTTAATTTCTTAAAATATTTCCACTCATCCAAAAAACAAGAAACACAAGTTCCTCATAGTAGATACATTCATTTGTATATCTACATAACTTCTGTGAAAATAAAGCAAGTAGGAAACAATGAAGCAACCTACAAACCATCATCTTTAGCGTCATAAATTGGGGGAAATTGAAAGTTAAAAGTCGAAAACAGAGAATTTGACATACCTTAGCTTCTGAAAGATGTAATCCAGGTCCGCTTTCATGGACCGCAAGAGGCGCGTGTTCTTCGCAAAATCAGCATGCACTTCCGTGAAGCAATTCTCTGAGTACTCGTTGAAGTGGGACAACACTGCATTGCTGTCTTGCAATCTCCCCAATCTGCGTATTCAACTCTTAGAATTACTAATTTTCCGGTAAATTTATGGCCGAATAAACCAATTGACAAAAAGATATTTAATCGAGTAAAAACACCAATAAACAATAACATACATACATGAGATTTTGCGATTGTTTGATCGAATCTAAATCTTGCGAATCAATTAGGGTTGTAAATTCTCTCGAAATTTCGCAGGATGCTGATTCTATCGACTCCTTTTCTGAATCCGCCATTTTCACAACTTTTTATTCTTCCTTGTTCTGGTAATTGCTTCGGCTAATGTTGGGGGGGAAACGTTCTCGAAAAACAATTCCAGAATACGCTTCACAGCACCCAGGCAAATCAATTCCTTTTCTGCAACTTCATGAACTCTATAATCTACAAGATCCATCATTCTTCAAAATGAGATTTTGGTTCAGCAGCAATTAATTATCCTATTAAAGACACATAATGTTGAATATGACAGATATGCAAGAATGAATTAATCTACAGAACGCTCAACAGATTTGCAAACACTCTTTCAGAAACAAAAGATTACCTTCAAACAATGCTTTCCTAGAGAGGGTTGCAATTTAGCAAGACATGATCCTCCGATGAAATATCCAAAAGCTTCAGCAAATTTCCCAAACTCGGCCCCTTTTTGGGCTGAAATTAGCGGGCTTGCACTTGGGCCGTATTCATAGATCTGTAAATAGAAGAAATGGGCCTTAACTATTTGGATTTCCATAAAGCCCAACTACGTCATTTCCACAAAGTGGAAAGGACGGGCGGCTCGCCTCACGAGCCGTCGTTGCACATGCCCTAAGAAAACGATGTCAAATAAATAAACTAATCAAATAATATAATCATGTCCGCTTATGCGATAATTACCTAAAACCTCTTCAATAATGATACTTATTAATTTTCCGAGCGATATACATGTTGGATATTTTAGTGTAATTGGGTTAACTGAAGTGACCAATCGTCATAATCATACTTCATATAAGATTGGAGGTGCGGAATGCACGCTTATATGAATTTGTTATGATCTTAGGGGTTCGCTCCTAAGGGACGGGGGAGGTGGCATGTGTCCACCCGGCCGGGTGAGGAGGTGGCATGTGTCCACCCGGCCGGGTGAGACACGATGTGGAGTCCAGAGAGTCTCACCCGGTCGGGTGAGACGGTGGCAGGACTCCACCCGGCCGGGTGCCGCACGGCGTAGAATCCAGAAAGTTTCACCCGGCCGGGTGAAACTGTGGCATAACTCCACCCGGCCGGGTCCAAAGTGAAAACTTGTCCAGAGAGTTCCACCCAGCCGAGTGTGTCTCTGGCAGAGTTTTACCCGGCCGGGTGCATGGCAGTTGAGACCGTTTTTGTCCGTTTTTGGTCGCTTTTTAATAGGTTTTTCTGGTTCATTTTCACATAGAACTTCAACATACTTTCCTCAAAACACTCTGAATTTTATCCGATCAAATATTTTGGGTGAACCGACCAAATTGATTTGATCTGAAAGTGTAATACACGACTTTCAGAGATTTCGTATATTGTTTGTTCGTTTCTTGTTATCCTCCCATCCATATATCCGACAGCATATCTCAATCTATAAACAACGAGGTCTAAAACTCATACTCACCCTTTCCTTTCCTTCCCTTAAATTAAAAAAAATGCATATTATTAAAAGAAAAAATCATATACCTCATGAACTAATAATGATGACAGTCTATGAAAATGCGCAAATGAGACAAATATTTAGTTGTCAATATCCAAAGATGAGAGACCAAGTACGAAAGATAGTCGCCTCATCATCCAATTTCAAAATTAATAATGATTTGTTGAATATAAAGGAATTAGCTCATGTGTTTGACTGTGAAGTCTTTTTTTTTTTAATAAGATAACAATGTTACGTTTGTTATAATTTTTAATACATCAAAATATCCAGACTACGATTCTATATAATTCCAATTTACATTTTTGTTCCATCTACAATAATATTCAGACTCAGCTCAATAAAAAGGCTAATGTAATAGCAATATTTTTATCTTTACCAGAAAGAATTTGCAAAATTAATCCCAGCAGCAACAGTTAAAACTAAAATGAAAAGTGTTAATGGGTAAAGTAAATAATGATTGTATTTCTGCAATATAAGGCCATGAAGAAAAGCAAAGTAGCCTAAAATTCAACCCATCCCACCACAAAAATTTATTTCAGATTTTGCTCCCACAAGAAACCACAGAAATTAATTGCATCAATAGTTGGTCAACAAGGATCTTCAACAGTGCCAATTCATTCATTTCAGAGAGAGAGATTTTGTAAATTGTAAAGAATATGGGGGGGTTTAGGCAATTATCCATAAATGCTTCTTGCATATTCTAAGCAACCGTACCATGAGAAGAGGATTCAAAGTGCACGCTCGTCTGAACAAATTTTAAAAGACTCAGAATTTTTTGTGATACGGACAAAACTGAAGTGGAGAGTGGAGAGGGATGGCCATTTTCTTTTTTCTTTATTATTAACGCACACCTTTAAAATACTTGCATTTTTTGTTGGCTACCGCAAATGTTATTTATGTGTTAGGCAAAGGCGGACGCATAAAATTATTAGTAGGGTCAATATATTGATGGGAGGTTATATAACAATATATATAAAATTTGAATAAATTCAAAGATCTTATATAAAAAAAAGAAAGAAAAAAAATCTTAATAGGAGCTTAAGCCCTTTCTTCACTTAAGATGTGTCTGCTTATAGTCGCAGGTATTTAAAAAATAAAAATTACATGGGTTCATTCTTATACCAAAACTAATTCATCAAGATTTTGATAAAAGGATAATTTTTTCATAAAATGTGATAGGCTATTATTAAAAAATCAAAACATGTTGTCATTGTACACATACTAAATCCACCATCCCCTAATTATGATACGGTGGCCATTCTTGAGACCAAATGTCTCAGTTCAAAATCACGGTAATATATTTATAAGTCTAAGTTTGTCATATTTAATTCTTTTTAAGTGTAGTTTTGGAAAGGAAAATAAAATCGAGTATAAAAGTAAATAATAAAGCGTCAATATTAAATAATATTTAATTAATGAGGTAGACTTTATGTAAAGACATTCATAAAGTGTGGATAGATGTGATAATGTCATTTTCTTATAAGTAATTGGCAATTTTTAATTAGAGGATAAAAAAATATTTATTCGTTGTAATTAATATTTTTCTTAATAATAATTACGGGATGTCCTCACACTTGTCTTAGCGTTAATGATAATATGAGCGAAATTAGTCACTCTCGTGCGTTTTGGTATTAGGCCGTTGGAGTGACACTTCATACTTTTATTTGGTGCGGGTGATTTGATATAACTGTCGCATTTTGTGTTGCACGTAAATTTGTTTCCCATTTATTTAGAGAGAGAGAGAGAGAGAGAGCGAGAGAGAGAGTGAGAGTGAGAGAGAGAGAGAGGCATTGGCAGCAAGCTTTAAAAGTGGCTCGATTTTCAAATGCAGCAAAAGGAAAGTCCAAGAATGAGTTAAATTGCCATGCAATGCTAAACAACACCCTTCCCTATCGATGTCCATCACATGAATATGATGCTCATCATATATATAGCTATGTATATGCAATGCATGTATATGCAATATATAGTATACATGTCCTTTTCGGACGAAACTGAATAATCAATAATTACATATTATAATGGGTTAGAGTTGATAGATTCATAATCAAGATGTATAATTTTGTTAAATTTTTTTTTTTAAAAAAAACTACTAATTAGTCAAGATCATAACAATTAAAATACTATTACATCGCTTGCGAACGGAATTTGAATTCAAAAATTTTCGCTAATAAGAGTCTTTTGGTGCATCAACCTTACCGCTTGAGCTAGGAGGCCTTATTAGCATAATTTTGTTAAACTTTAATACTTGGTTATAAGTATTTTTATGATTCATTAGCATTTATACTAAATTTATTTTTAAAATACATATTAGTATAATTTTGTTAACTATTTTTAAAAAATTACAATTGGTCTAGATCATAACAATTAAAACACTATTACACTGCTTGCAGAAAGAATTTGAACCCAAAACTTCTCGCTAGACTTGGCATAATTTTATCAAACTTTAATATTTGGTTATAAGTACTTTTATGATTCATTAGTATTTATACTAAATTTATTTTTAAAATAAAATTTAGTATAAGTTTGTTAAACTTAAAAAAAAAAAATTACAAGCAGCCTAAATCATAATAATTATAACACTATTACATTGCTTGTAAACAAAATTTGAACTCAAAACTTCTCACTAAGAAGAGTCTTTGACTGCCTCAACCTTGCCACTTGGGATGAGCCTTATTGGCACAATTTTGTTAAGCTTTAATATTTGGTTATAAATATTTTTATGATTCATTAGTATTTATATTAAATTTATTTTTAAAATACATATTATTTGAAGGGAGACATAAAATGTTTGAGACTAGATCGCTGAAATAGGAATCAATTAAGGTTAAAGGGTGGAATTAATTGAGATTGATATTTGAAAAGACGTTGATGGACGTTAGAGGGCAGGTTTGTTAATTAACAAATCAGACACAACTTATGGGCTTTTTAGGAATTTATATGCCTTACAAAATTGTCTAAACCTACAATCAATGCTGCTTCAGCCAGGCGCAGGTTCTACGAGCCACGCCTTCTCAGTTCTGATTGATTCAGACTCTTCACTATTATGTCTCCGGTTATTGAAAAATAAGATTTAAATATAATAAAGTTATTTAATAAATCCAAGCTTAATGCATTTACGAATAACGTATGCAATTAGGGATGATAATACCCGTTAAATATTTGGACTTTATCAACTCGTACTCGTCTTAAATTTGATTAAAAAATAATATTATTATATAGTCTCGTCTCAAATTTATATAATAATATCAATTAATTATCCATCCAAACTATTTAAATTTCAATAACTATCAAAATATCAAATATGAGTTGTTATAATAGTTGGGTACTCACTCCAATAAAAAAGTCAAAACACTGCAAATAAAGATTGATAATAATTAGTAGTAGTAATAACAAAAAGTTTAAAAAAAATTCAAGAAATAAAATTAGAACTTGTACATTTTGACCTTGATCTGTTGTATATCCAAAATAATATTATAAACCATCAAAACAAACATCTAGATGCAGTGGCGGATCCAGGGGGTCGGAGGGGGCGGCCGACCCCTCCTTTTGGGCAATTTCCTCTTATCCCCGCCGGAAAACTGTCATGGTCGCCCCCTCCCTTAGCCGACGCCCTGCCCCGAAAAAGAAGATGGTTGAAAAATTTAGCTTAACCCAACTAATTCTGCCCCTTCCGTTTTCCACTTCTGGATCCGCCACTGTCTTGATGTGATATTTTAACTCTAAAATCATTATCAACATAACATTCTCATATAATCTTTCACGGCTACATTAGAAAAAAATTATAATTAACATATAAATGAATTTTGAACAAAGAAAAAAAGCAAACACACACACACACCGACTTTCAAGCTTTGTTCTTTTTATATGTAATTCCAGCTTGTCGGGTCCAACGGTGAATCTAGGTGGGGTCAACTGACCCCACCGTCGGCCCACGAGAATTGGAAATTTTTATTAAATTCGATTTTTCTAGCTTCTGTTAACTCCACATGTGACATCATCGCTCCAAAATTATATATATTGTGAGGCAAATTCGATGGCAGAACAAGAAAAGATATGCGTGTACTACTGTGAAAGGCTGCCTTGGAAAATAGAATGATAGGGTGGACTTATTTACAACCTCGATCCACAATATAAGTTTTAGTAAATACTAATATTTTATCTATTTACCTTTATACGTATAATCC
>JAYDZE010224637.1:0-20342 GCA_034509125.1 Monilaria moniliformis
ATTAAGAAATAAATAATCACCGAGATCTCGTCTTTCAGTAATCAGCAAGAAAGACTTATCTCAATGTGAATCCATTCAGTCCTGTACCATACCAGTGTCTTCTGTTCGCCAAAGGCTAGCAAACATTTAGTCTCACACTGCAGCCTTTCACGATAGGTGGTCTAAGTCTATCTAGGCTGTGAAATTGATTTTCTTTTGCAAAAAAGCCGGCTAATGTAACCTTAAGCTATCAAGACCTTATTTTGTTTTAACTCTCTTATTCTCTATGCTCATATCTTGTTACAGCCGTGGTATATGATTATATGAATTAATGCAAAACTCGGAAGATGAGTGTTGATACATGATCGAATAGTAGGTAACACGCTATTCAATAATATCATAAGGTTTGAGATTAGTTGTGAGAAAATCCTAGGAGCTTTTAGGAGTTGCAAGCAGAGACCTAAAGTCCTAGCTTGTGGACTACTATTTAGGTGCTTCGGAATGGGGTCTAAAGTACATACGTGATTGTCTAACGAAATTCGAGTCGCGATTGGATATTAAGTTGAATGTTTGAATGAGATGACGTGTTGATGAAATCAAGTCCCTAGAATATTTCTATCTTATTATTTCTCTTACCTTAGCTAGATTTAATTTATGTTTTGTTTATTTTCTTTTACTAGAATCAACCAAAGTTGTCTGGTTTAGATAGTATTAATTGATTGAGGTTGTAGTACTTAGAATCTACATAGTTCATGTGGATACGATACTCCTTACTTACTATTTACTATGCTATGATTGCACCGTACTCTTGTGGTATAATTTTAGTAGAAATAAATCTTAGGTCAAGGGTGCCTCAAAGGAGCGAAGGGGTATGAGTTCTGTAGTCTTCGTGATAGGAATGTATCCATTAGCACGAATGTCAAATTCTTGGAGGAAGACGATATGAAGAACCATCGTCCCAATAGTGTGATTGCTCTCAAAGGATTGGGAGAAGTCACAGTTCCAACGAACCAACAAGAAAGACCACAAAAATCTAATGAATCACCTCAAAGTTTTGTACCTCAGATTGTAGAGCCTCGACGTAGTGGGAGGGTTGTGAAGCAACCCAAGAGATTCATTGATTTTGGAGAGTTTGCTGATTTAGTTCCCGACTTGGATAAATATGATCCTTATAACTACAACGAGGCGATGGAGAATCCAATTAGTCACTGTTGGCAAAAACTGATGGAATCCGAGTTATAATCAATTAAAGACAAAGGTGTTTACAGACAAAGGTGTTTACGGGTTTTGAACCTTACCTGAATGCTGCAAGGCCATTAGGAGCAATGGGTATATAAGCGTAACCACGAACCTAACGGAAATGTGAATGTCTTCAACGCACGACTAGTGGCAAAGGGTCATACCCAAAGGTAATGTATAAATTACGATGAGACATTCTCGCCATTAGTCATGCTTAAGTCAATTTGAATCCTTTTGTGTATCACAACCTATATGGATTGTAAAGTATAGCAGATGGACGTCAAGACAGATTTCCTATATAGAAGTCTTGAGGAGATCATCTACATGGAAAATTATGATCTGGGAGCTTAAGAAGTTCATTTATGGATTCAAGCAAGCTTCTAGATTATGAACACATGTTTCGACCAAGCTGTCAAGTCCTTTGGATTTGAATAGTGCCCTGATGAAAGATGTGCGTATAAGAAGGTTGATGGTGGAAATTTTGCATTTCTAGTGCTTTATGTAGATGACATTTTCTTGACTGGAAACAACAAGAAGATGTTATCAAGCGTAAAGAAATGGTTGTCAACACAGTTCGAGATCAAGGACTTTGGAAAGGTTGGAGACATTCTTGGGATCAAGGTTATCTGTGATAGCCAGAAAAGAATGTTGAGCTTATCTCAAGAAGCCTACATCGATGTTGTGCTTAGATGCTTTAGCATGCAAAACTCCAAGAAGAGTTTCCTAGCTTTTTGGCCTGCAGTTGCTTTATCGGCAGTTGGAAGTCTAATGTAAGCCATGATATGTACTAGGCCAGATATCTGCTATGTCGTTGGCAAGGTTGACACACTCAATATTTTGGCTATTTTAGTATTTAAATCTAGAGCATTTTAATATGGTATGCTGTTGGCATGGTTGTATTTAAACGGACCGTTTGGGAAGAGCGAAGGCCCAAATGGCTCGTTTCCAGCATCGGAAAAATATACAAAATGTCAACAAAGCTCTAAAACCATATACAAAATGTCAAGAGTCATGATTTCGCCAATGATCAATAAAATTTGGAAAACAACAAAGATCCATCAATTCAAAAATGAATTGAACAAATGTAGATAATGTGGAGCAAATGATAGAACGAATTAAAGGATGCAAACTTTCATTAATTTGCACTACCCAAAAACTTCGTACAACATTAATATATACAACAATTAAAAAAAAAACAAAAAAATTACAACAAGAATTGAGAAAGAAAATTAAAAGATAAAATAACCAAAAATATTTCTCAGATAATTTATACATCAAGAATCAAAATAAAACTAAAAAAACACTAGCAGATCTGGCAACGACACCGACGTAGCAGATCTTCTGTCTCCGACATCGACTCCAAGAAACCCATTTTGTGCCTCTCATATACACTCCTCCCCCACCTCTTCAGAGTCGATGTCGCGATCCACAACGTTGGCGCGGTGGCAGAAGGCGACGATGTCGGCAGACCTGCTAGGATCTGGAGCAGATCTATGATGAGAAGACGGTACAGAACGGCAAAACACAACCAAGGGTTAGGAGTGAGGGCGGCGAGAAAAGCCAATGGAGAAAAGCCGGCAGTAGAGCAGAAGGAGGCAACAAAAAGAGGATGACAGAGAAAACGACAGAGAAAATGAGAGCGGCAGTGGCGTCTTCTCCATGTCCATCTCCAGCTCTAAACATTGGTGGCGCACATGAGGGAAAGGTGAAGAAGAGGGTGGAAACGCTCGCGGTCGCAGGAGTAGCAAAGGGCGGCGCGCTCGCGGCCGACGACAAGCAAAGAGACGGGACGATCAGGGATTTGATGCTGTTGTTTTAGATAGATACGAAGAAAAGAGGCGACAGCTAGGATTTGTTGCTGCTATTTTAGGGAAAGACGAAGGAAGAGACGGCGGTAGGCGGGATGGAGAAGAAGAGGACGGCGGCGATAGGTGGAAAGAAGAAGCGATGGATAGGGTTTGTGTGAAGTAGAGAGAGAAAGTGATGAGAAAAAATGAAAAATGAGAGAGAAATAAATGGTAGGGTAGATAAATGAAGTGTAGTCTGGAGGAATTTAATCGAAAATTCAAGGGAGATTTCGACCAAAAATCCAAAAACCAGTTATATATTAGTTTTTTTTTTCATTCTTGGCTACCTATTAGTTTTGACTATTCGATAGGCTAGCTTGGCATATTAACATCATGAAAATCACTAGTTAATAAATAATATTTTATTAAAGATGTATGTATAATTCTTTCCTCTCCATCTCTCTCTAAGTTATGCAAAAATTTATCCCGATTGTTTTCTCTTCTCAACTCCCCGACCCTAGCCGTCCGATAGGACCTATCGCGGCCTCGTTTGGTTACACCAGTGAACAATCATTCCACTCCTATCTTTATCTCAACTGGAGACAAACCAAGTTGTTTTCTCATGTTCAAACACACACACGAGCTCACGTGCGCGCACTCGCACACACACACACACATATATATACACACATATAATTAGGTTAATGTAAAAATTACTTTCTAACATTTTTTTTTCTTCTTCTTCCCTAGAATCCATCTTTTGGAGCCAAGTTTCATTGTTATTCATCTCTTTATGCAATTCCAGTCGTTCTTAATCCTCCAACCTCTACCGATTTGGTATTCAGTAACGTCGATTTAGTAAAGGTTGAAGATAATTTTCAGTCATTTTGACAAATTTGATAATACTAAAAAAAAAAGATTGGTAGTGGCTTAAGCCCCTATCCCTTATATGTGTGTCTATCTATATCTACGTCAGATCTGGAATCACCACAACTCTATGCCATTTGGTTATATTTTAACCTTTCTATGGATGTGGATTTTTTTAGTGATAGCAACTGTCACGAAATTGTCTTTGGTTGTGAATTTGTATGGTAGCAACAAAGGATTTTCTGGGGAGGAAGATTATGTTCAGAAAATGAAAAAATAAGTACATATGTATGCCTACTAAAAAAAATTTAAAAAATAAAAAATAAAAGCTCTGGCACGCACCAAACGCTTACCCATTAATGTGGTAGATTATAATTATCGAAGTTATAATTAATTAGATAATAAGCTTATTAAATAATAAACTAATTAAATACTAAGTAATTGGTTAGTGGTTCTTGATGGTGCTTACAGTGCGCGTGCACAAGAGAGCACCTCAAAAGAAAATTCAAACCAAATCAAATTAGGGCAAACCAATTTTTGATTTACTGAAGCCATGTGTCTTTATACCAGTTATCGTTTTTCTTTACTTATGCATCAAGGAATAAATATATAATTTTTTAATAAGAAAAAATAAGAAGAAATTAAGAAAACACATGGACCACGTGTAATGATCATGGATGGGTGTCTCACTGCAAGGTTGTAGCATCAAACACCCCATTTTGAGATTAGTGATTTAAGTTTAGCTCAAAATTTGTAAACTAACTCGAATAATTTGCTAAATTTAAAGGTTTATGGATAAAAATTTGTAACCAGTTTCAGAATTTGGCTAATTGAGCTTGGCCTGTTCGGGCTGACGGTTTGAGCAGGTCAGCTCGGTCAGATTGACTAGTCAATCCGTCAAAATATGATATTTATCTTCTATTTAGGGTGGGTTTCAGAAAGAGAAATCCGACAAGACGGCGGGTGCGAAGGTGCAACCAGGCCTCAAGGGATAAATTGGGGGTGGGTTACGGAGAGAGAGTCGGGTGTTATGAGGGTGGTGCTGAAGAAATTCAGCTAGCTAGAGAAAACATAGTGTGAAGAGAAAGGTAGTCTATTTCATTGATTTTGTGGTGTGCGGCGCGAATCTCAAAGCTGAAAACTTACACATATATAGCAACCTATTGAATGTGCTAGAACAACAAAGGTAAACCCTAGTTGTTACAAACAAAGAACTACCAAACAAAATAGTGAAACAGAAAAAGGAGATACACTTTAAGGTACCAAGTTGATTCTCACATGCTCCTATTTACTCAATCGTTGCACATCAAGACTTATTTACTCAATCGTTGCACATCAAGACTCAATCGTTGCAACTCGATCTCTTTGGCCAGAACTTTATCCCGAATAAATTGAACATCCAACTTGATGTGTTTTGTTCTTGCATGCGGCACTAGATTTGAGGCGAGAGCGATAGTGCTAAGGTTGTCGACCCAAATGATTGTAGAAGAGCTTGGGTTCATCTTGAGTTCAGAAAGAAGAGAAAGCATCCAAGTGGTTTCAGAGGCGACTTGAGCTAAACTTCGATATTCTGCCTCAGTGCTAGAACGTGATACAACAGATTGCTTCTTTGAGCACCAAGCGATGAGGTTATGGCCATGGAAAGTCAATAACCAGTAACGGATCTGCGATCGTCTAAATCAGCTGCCCAATCCAAGTCCGAGAAAGCGGTAATAGATGAGGTAGAGCGTCGGATATGGAGACCATAATCGGAGGACCTAGCCAAGTATCTAAGAATGCACCTGACGGCTTTCCAATGAGTATCAAGGGGGGACGACATGTATTGGCTGACTTTGTTCACGCAATAGCTTATCTCCGGGCGAGTGATTGTTGCATACTGAAGCGCACCAACGGTGCTGCGGTATAATTTGCCATCAACTGTTGGTTGTCCGTCAGATTTGCACAACTTCAACGTGGAGACCATGGGGGTGGGACAACCCTTTGCTTCGCCCATATTCAACTTGAGCAGGAGATCCTTAATGTAGGTACGTTGACATAGATGAAGGCCGTGAGAGGTAGGGGTAACCTCGATGCCAAGAAAGTGTCGTACCTCGCCAAGGTCTTTCAAAGAGAAATGTGCACTGAGTTGAGAGATGACACACTTAATAGCAGCTGCATTGTTGCCGGTGACAAGCATGTCGTCAACATATATGAGAAGATAAATCACTACGCCATTTGAAATCCGATAAAATAAGGAGGCATCTGCGCGAGACTGAAGAAAGCCCAACTTTATCAACACGGAGTGGACGGTGAAGAACCGAGAACTAGACGCTTGTTTGAGACCATAAAGTGCTTTGTTTAACTTGCAAACAAGTAATGAAGAGCCTTGTTCAATACCAGCCGGTTGTTTCATATAGATGTCTTCTTCAAGAGTGCCATGAAGGAAAGCATTGTTGACATCTAGGTGAGTAATGACCCAACCGTGAGATGTGGCGATGCTAAGAATAAGGCGGATTGTATTTGGCTTCACAACTGGGCTGAATGTTTCGGTAAAGTCAAAGCCGGGTTGTTGGGAAAATCCTTGAGCTACAAGGCAAGCCTTGTGATGAGCAATGGCCCCATCGGAGTGACGTTTGATTTTGAAGATCCAAGTGCAGCCGATAACATTCTTGCCGGGAGGAAGAGGAGTGAGCGTCCAGGTTTTGTTACGAATGAGGGCTGAAAATTCTTCAGCCATGGCTGTCTTCCATATAGGGATAAGAAGAGCGGCAGTAATGGACTTTGGGAGAGTGAGAGCAGAGTCGGAGAGAGTGGTGACATAAATTTTAGGTTTAAAAATCCCAGCTCGGGCTCGGGTTATCATCGGGTGTTGGGATGTGGTTTGGGGAAGGGGTGAGGCTGGGGAAATATCAGGGGTTGAGTGTGTGGAATGAGGATAAATATCAGGACTCGGGCGAGGAGAAGAATTGGAAGTTGGAGATGGGAAGTGATGAGGCAAGGTTGACTGCCGCGAAGATGAGATGGGTGATATGGTACGGGGAGTATTGAGAGGAATCGGGGCATGAGCATGTACGAGGGGTGGTACATAAGGAGTGGATGAAGGTGGTGGAGAGATGGGAGTTGAAGGAGATTGAAACGGGAAGGTGGTTTCATCGAAAAGGATATCCCGAGTGACAATGACTCTCCCATTCTTCAACAAGGACTTATAACCTTTGTGATTGAGGCTGTACCCTAAGAAAACCGCTGATTGGGATCGAGGTTGGAGTTTATTGTGGTTATAAGGGCGGGTGAAAGGGTAACAAAGGCATCCGAAAACCTTGAGGTGATGATAATCAGGCTTAGTTTGATAGAGAGCCTCAAAGGGGGAGGCAAAATGAAGGACTTTTGTTGGGTTTCTGTTGATAAGAAAATTAGCCGTAGCAAAAGCATCGTCCCAAAATTCATATCCCATTCCGGCCTGAGCAAGCAAGGACAATCCGGTCTCAACAATATGTCGATGTTTTCTCTCGGCAAGGCCGTTTTGTTGGGGTGTGTGTGGGCATGAAATTCGGTGATGTATCCCAAATTCTTGAAACAAGGGGTCAGCGCTTGAAATTCACCACCAAAATCAGATTGAAACATGCGTATCTTGGAGTTGAATTGAGTTTCAACATGGTTTTTGAAGTGGCAAAAGACAGCTTTGACATCACTCTTGGCTTTCAAGAAATAAATCCATGTATACCTGCTAGAATGATCAACAAATGCAACATAATACATATATCCATTTCTTGAGACAGTAGGTGATGGTCCCCAAAGATCCGAGTGAATCAACTCAAGAGGTGAGGAATGTTCCGTGTTTGAAGGTGTATAAGGAAGTCTATGACTCTTTGCAAGGCAACAAGGATGACACAACACACTTTGTCTCATAGAATCAAAAGGAATTTTACAACTTGTGAGGGCCTTCTCCGCCATATCAAAGGCACAATGTCCTAACCTTTTATGCCAAAGGTCTATACTAGGTAAGACATTGCTAGAAGAAGTGAAAAGTAAAGGTCCTAAACTAGAAGCAGCAGCCGAGTGAACATGAGGAACTCTTCGACTTTTATTGACAGAACTTGAAAAGCTTTGATGCTCTAAGGGCTTCGAAGGCTGACGAAGAGTGTTGTGGAGAAAAAAGCGATACAAGCCTCGATCAACCGTTCCCTTGAGGATGATTTCCTTGGTTGTTTGATCCTTCACGAAACAGGAAGAGGGATGAAATTCAAAAAACACGCTATTGTCTTTAGCGAATTGGGACACACTCAGTAAATTTTTTGTAATTTGTGGTACATGTAAAAGATTTTTAAGGAGCAAAACTTTAGAGTTAGGAGGGGAAGATTTAAGAAAAGATTCACCCACATGAGTGATTTTCAGGCCTTGACCATCACCAAGATGAAGAGCTTTACCTCCATAATATTCGCAGCTTGAGTTGAGGTTGGCCAAATCATTTGAGACATGGTTGGTGGCCCCAGAATCTGGGTACCATGGCGTCGAACCATTTCCTTCAAAGATATACTCCGATGGTGCATGGTGCGAAGGTGGAGGATGATAGCTCATGTTACTTCGAGTTTGAATCATGTTAGCCGAGTGAGGAGTGGAGTAAAAATGCGATGAGCCTTGGTGAAAACCATGACCTAGTTGTTGTTGCTGCCTCGGCTGAGAAGGACTTTGGCTAACAAAATTTTGGTCAAAACGGTACCAACAACGATCAGCTCCATGTCCAGGTTTTTGGCAAAGCTGACACACTACCCGGTTGCCCGTAATCTTGCCTTATCTACCTCCTCTACCTCCACGATAACTGTTTCCTCGTCCTTCATCTCCTCTACCTCCATTATTTGCCTCCTTTGTTGTATTGGAAGTTTCCTTATTTCTTTGGTCCAGTTTGAGCGACATTTGCTGATGGCTGCAACCCATCCATATTAATACACAAAATGTTCTTAGTCGCTTCGAGTCTAGACTCAAAGCTATGAAGAAGAGCGCTCACATCTAGAACAGTCCACCCCTCTGCCTTTGACGTAATTGTGACCATCACGGGATTATATTCCGTTCCGAGTCCAGCAAGAATGTGGAGGATTTGATCCTCTTCAAGGACTCGGCAACCAGCAAATCCCAGTAAGTCACAACATGTCTTAATCTTGTTCAAATATTCACGCATGGTGAGAGTTTTCTTTTTCAACGTTTGTAGTTGTAGTTTATATTGCATTACCTTGGGTTTTGATTGGCTTGAAAAACTTATTTCAAGTGCCTTCCAGATGTCATGACTAGTTGTGAGTCCAACAACCAAAATAATGGTGCTTTCCGAAAGAGAGGATTGTACCCAAGCTGCCAAAAGTTGGTCCTTGCGGTGCCAGGCGATAAACTCCGGGTTCAAGCTTATTTCCGTTGAATCTGGAAAAGCTACCATTTGCGGAGGTATTGTCTGCTCTCCTGTGAGATAAGATTCTAGACCATATCGTCTCACGGTTGCGAGAATCTGTTGTTTCCATATCAGAAAATTTCCATCGGATAGCTTAACTGATATTGGGTGATTTTGTGGAAGAATTGGCACTACAACAGTTTGGGAGAATGAGAAGGATATAAGGTAGAATCTGCTGATTCTGCCATATTTAAGATTGTAAAGGTAGGGAAGAAGCAAGACTACTTCATGGCTCTGATACCATGAAGAAATTCAGCTAGCTAGAGAAAACATAGTGTGAAGAGAAAGGTAGTCTATTTCATTGATTTTGTGGTGTGCGGCGCGAATCTCAAAGCTGAAAACTTACACATATATAGCAACCTATTGAATGTGCTAGAACAACAAAGGTAAACCCTAGTTGTTACAAACAAAGAACTACCAAACAAAATAGTGAAACAGAAAAAGGAGATACACTTTAAGGTACCAAGTTGATTCTCACATGCTCCTATTAACTCAACCGTTGCACATCAAGACTTGTTTCCACGTTGGCTTGCTGAGCTGAGGTGGAAGTCTTTCTTCCTTGAGACACACTTCTTTTTCATTCTTTGAAATATCACACACATGTTCCTCAGTTGCATGAACACTGAGCTCTTAATTAATGCTAACAGGTGCCACGGCAGCTCATGCTCCGTGCGTGTTTTCTTAGAGTGTCTAAAGAGATACAGTAACAGCGATAGTAGAGAGAGAGAGAAATAGATTAGGAAGAAAGAGAGAGTTTCACATGTATGCATTATGCAGTGAGATAGGAGAAATGGGTTTGGAACTTTGGGTCTTTTGGGTTTTATTACAATTGGGCTAAATTTAATAAGTTTTCGAGTTGCCAATTAGAAGAAAACGTGCGCCCTTGATTAAGAAGTTTTAACTTGTCTAATTAATTTGTTAATTATGCTAGCTAAGTTAAATTGATCGAAAAATTTCAGCTTTAACTTTGGGTCCAAATAATTAATTAATTTAAGCTTTAACTTTGGGTCCAAATAATTAATTAAGTAACTAAATTAGTATAATAAATATTAAATTATGCTAACATGATATATAATGCGATAATTATATATATGTGTGATTTGATTATAAGGGTCCGTTTGGTAGCTTAGATGAGATAACGCAAGATAGTTAAATAGTGATAGAATTTAAGATAGAAATTTATTGTAGCATCAAGATAAAGATTTATTATTATTATTTGATAGATAAGATAAATATAAATGTGACTTTTGGTAGATTAGATTATATTGTAGAAAATATATGAAATAACTTTTTTGTCCTTATTTGAATATGCATATATTTATTTCATTTATATTAGCTTAGTGAACTAAATTATTGATTTATTTATTAATGAAAAAATCAGCTATGTGAATTAGTATAATTACAAAAAATTAATCGCTCCCTTAATGATAGGGTTTAAATTTTTGACGAGTATTTATTTATTAATTATTAATGATTAATGATTATTTATTAATATCAATTAAGCTTTTTAATGACCAATATTATTGATTACAAATTAAGATTATAGTATTGATTAGTATTAGTTTAATGAGTAATTAATACTAATTATAGAGCTGACTGAATTAATGTTCACTAAAAATTAATTAATATTGCCATCGCCTCTTCTTTTTCCTTTACTAGTGACGGTGAAAACCACCATCAAATATACAGAAGAAGTAGAAACCAGTTGACACAGAAGAAATCTGCACAAAAATTCTGAAGAAATCAAGCAAAACAATCAACATAAACCCACCTAGATGCTGGAAAATGAACAGCATTATCGAATTGGCCAAAAATCGAACACCAAAAGAATAAACACCAACTAATCAAAAAGCTCTTCCATGCACGACAGTCCATTATCGGCGAGGGCAAAAATTTCACAGGAAAATAAATTAAAATCACCAAAAGTGAGCCAGAAAGAGAATCAAGATTTGATATGAGAGGCTCAAATTTTAATTAACATCATCACAGCCTCAATAGAAAAAGAACAAGAATGGAGAAACTGCATCGGATCTGGAGAGACGACGTCGGATGTAGAATGACGGCGGCCATCGAGTGACGGCGTCAGATCTGGGCTAACGGTGGCCGTGAAGTGACGGGCGTGAGATTTGGGGCGATGGCAGTCGTGGAGTGACAGCGTCGGATCTGGATTGAAAAGATAATGAATAAATCGGGGAGAAAGAAGAGCACCGCTACCGCCGTCAACCACCACTAGAGTCGACGCTTCCCGCCCACAATGGTTAGAAACGGCGAAGGCACAAGGGTAAAGTAGGAAAAAATATCTCTATCATAGTTTACTGTTGGAAGAGATAATACAATCGCACCATTTTGGTGCGATACAACAACATTAGTCAACAATGGATTTACGGGCTTTTTATCTCGAGCCTATGAGATAATATAAATGGATAACCAAACACACAAGACCATTGTTGGTCCAAGATATAAGGGCCTTATCCCTTCATATCTGGGCCACCAAACACAGCCTAAAGATCATAAGTAATTAAGCATTTAAGCTTGTTGAGATAATTATATTAGATAATATAATTTTTCATTTAATTGAATTTCGTAATAAATATTATTATGCGCATATAACTAGATGAAGACTGAATTTGGATGAGAAAGAAATCGTTGTAAGTTTTTTTTTTCAAATATTTACATGTATTTTTATTTCTATTTATACTAATTTTTTTGTATGATACAATATACATACTAATATTATTTTTGTAGGAATATAAGAAGTATAAAGGTTAATTTTTATGCAAAGTCATTGTTGGATAAATATTTGGAGGAAGTTTCGATGGATGAAAAGGTTGAAATTTATTTTGCTTTAGTATTGGAGAGAGCATGCATCACACTTTTAATAAGTTGCTAGAATGGCTTGTGATGTGTTTAACATTTCTATAACAACAGTAGCATCAAACTCTTCATTTAGTATTGGACCACACGTTTTGAACAGATACAGAAATAAACTCATCCTCGGAAAAAAAAAAATGCAAGTTCTTATTTGTACACGTAATTGGTTATTTTGATGGCAAGATTTTTTATTTTATTATAAAGTTCTAAATTATCAAACTATATTATATTTTAATATTATAGTTTTTAAATAGATGGTGAAAAGTCTGAAGACTATGAGATCGAAGTGAATGATCAAATTGAAGTTACAAAAATTATCGATGTAAAAGAATAATGTTATTCACGTGTTTAGAGTTTAGATTCATTTGTGAGACATTTTGATTTTATGAGGCCAAATTATTGTTGAACAATTTATCGTTAATTTTATGTTATATAATTTTGGACTTTTTTATTGAATCTTTTAGATTTTAAATTTTATGTCATCATATAATTTATATCTTTAATTTTTGTATATGTTTATTTATTATAATTATAGGATCACTAAAAATAAAACACACACAAGTTAATTTTTATTGTTAGCTTTTAGATCGATTAGTCCGCTGGGCTAGCCCAAAATTCAAACATTTAGAGTTAGGGATGAAAGTTTTAGCCCGATTAGCCCGCATTCGATTAGTCTGCAACCCAAGTAAGATTGACTTAAAATCTGATGGATTAACACAATTGACATCAATACTTAGGATCCATATCCCCAATTTTCATTTTTTTCCAACAACTTCAGTTATTTGTGTTTTAGTTTAATTTTTATACTTGTTAGTCAGGTTATGTAATTATTGTTTAACATTTAATTTTAGTTTTATCAATTATTATGGTTGATAAAGTCGCAATTAGGTTAATAATTTTTTTGAACTTTAACTTGTATAATATTTTATAATTTATTAAATTATAATCATTTTAATTTTATACTAAAATAATTAAAATAACAAATTTAATAATGAAAAATGATATTCGAACAGTTTTAGTGGGAAAATAATTCATTTCCAAGTCGAAGCCAGATCAAACCAACCAAAATAACGTATAAAAAGTACACACATATATAGAGAGAGAGCCCTTAAAAAACAAATGTTACTCTTTGTGTCTCATTCCAATACCATCAAGACATATTCAATAGCTTTATTTTGCACACACAGCGTATATTGATACTATCATTATGAAAAATAAATGTAATTTGATACAGGTACCAAGAGAACCATTTGAAACAAATTAAGAATAAGATCCACCCAACCAAGTCAGATGGCCGTTATATTCGTTGCAAGAGAGACGCAAAAAAATTATAGGCTACAGTAATAAATATAGACAGAAAAACTCAAAAAAAGATCCAAAAAATAACAACAATAGATGCCATGAACACGTTACCGAGATCTTCATATTCATTCCGGAGACAAGGATCTTCAGGCAGAATATGGGATTACAACGGTGTTCACGTTCCTGAAATAAACCCTCCGGTGCCGGCCCGGGAAAACTCCCGGGAATTCAGGTTCCAGTGTTCCATCTCCGATTCCAACTTTTCTAGTGCTTCCGAGCACGACTCTATGATGGCCACCCCACCACCGCCTTCTAGGTCGAAACGCAAGCTCCACAGGTGTGGTTTTCTCTCAATTTTTGGCCGGTGCGTTCGCTCCCCGGCCTCCTAGACTCCTATTATCATTTTGGCTCTATATATTTATGATACAGATGCATGCCTGTCTTTTTCCCCCTTTTTATTTTGAGTTTTTTTGGCAATTTGTTGTTGATATGGACATACTGTTAGGCATCTAGCTTGTGGATTTTGATGTAAGAATGGAACATTGTGTTCCTCAAGGTACAGTTTAAATATTTGTAAATAAATAGAATTGTTACTTCGATCCTCTTCTTCCAATGTTGAATTGGATTGCGTGTTACATTTTGTATTTCAGTGTGTCATCAACGTTCATTGATGAAAATAGAAGACGAGATAGAACAACAACAAAAATATAGGACCGACCGGTCCTTTGTCTTTCTTATTTATGGGAACTACAAAAAGACAATGTGATCAAAAGCTGAACCTATGAATATCAATGAGAATACAGGAATTACAACATAAATACCCCAACCCTAGAATTCAGGAGGGTGTAATTCGTTATAAAATTTGAACAAAATTATATTTTGTAATTCATTACAATATATATCTGTACACTTACTCAGATATCAGCACCACCAACATCTTGAAACTCAGACATCGGCAACACAAGAAAACTCGTCGAAGAATAGATTCTGCACCTCATAGCTCAGACATCACGGTATTCAGCACACGTTACCTCGTCAGAAGCTAAGTTGGCAGTAGTTAGCGTAGTCAATTTCCTTCAACCGTAGACAGCACAACATGCACTCCGGTAGATCCTCTGGTTTGTTTCCCTGTATCATGTTGCACATAGAGGTGAAAAACTGCACGTTGTTTTTATAGAGTTTAGGTCTGAATCCTGATTCGGATGGATTCTAGTATCTAACCTGAATTGTCAGACCAAAGTCGAACACACAGTGCTTGATTCTATCTTGAAACGTTTCAAATCCTTTCCGAGCAATGTAGCTGAATCTGTGGATATCCAAGTCGATCTCTAAGTAGTTTTCTCCCTGCAAAGATTGAACTTGGTCAGATCTCATGGTTAGAGAAACACAAGAAGACACATTGTAGCTTAAATCAAACCCCTCTGAAATTATATTCGAATCGTTATTCAAGTCCTAAGATATCTTATAATTAGAGATAAGACTTGAAATGTCGAGGATGTGAATTTATATCTAGCGCCAAACGAGTTGCAGAAGAACGATCACTAAGTAATTTGAATGATCATTAAGGTTGGACTTGATCCAACATATACTTCGATGGATGGAAAATCGTGGAGTATTCAAATAAAGACTAGCACTTAGGATATGCAACGCAAGTCGAGCACAAACTTACCAAGCTATCCTGAAAATTGGTAACCCAACAACTGTGATAAGGTTTATATTAGTATAAAACCTCCTGATCATAATAGTTATATATATTCTTTGAGGTAAATGCAATGTGCGATATGCATAGGACATTAATCCATGATTTTATCAAATAGTGGGTGAGTGATGGATATATTAACTTAATCCAAATCCCAGATCTCAACCTACATTAAAACCTAGAAGTAAATGAGGTCATTCCAATAGGGCATGAAATAATGCGAAAAAATAATACTTTACCGAGTAAAACTCGTGTTGAGGACGCGAAAGAACTGGCTTCTCATTGTAAGCATGCATAAGTTTCCTCTCCGCTGAGCTTAACTGAAGATCATCAACATTCATCACTCGGCCTAAGATCTTTAATCTTTCCCTGAATGGTGCTTTCGTGTCTATGGCAAAACCCTTAATCTTCTCGGTCTCGTTGGCAATAATTTTCTGCTCAACAGAAGAAGGGTAAACAGATTCAGTCTTTTGCTTCCATAACACAGAGTTTGTGGCCCGTAGAAATTAAGGTTGGCAGCATGCAAAATCATAGTTGCAGGTATGAGAGTAAGAGATGCCTCCTCCTTACCTTGAGATTTTCTCGAAAGTGAAGTGGGAGATCTTCCGAGTAGTTGTCTGAAAGCTTGCAATAGATAACAAAATTCATCCCTGCCCCGTCATATTCGTTTTGGAAAAGCATTGCAGGGTAAAGAGGAATCTGATAGAGCAATACAATGCACAAATTTAGCAAAACATGAATTACCAAGGCCGGTATACTGACAGATAATAGTTTATACTTACAGTGACAAATAATAGATATATATACCTGAAGGTTCACAACAAGAAGAGTGGGGACTTCTCCGTGCGAGTCAACAGCAGGGAGTTCTACAAATCGAGCGACATGATCAATTTTCCGAGGAGATAAAAAGACGTCCACTCCAAAAGGAATATATGCAGCATAATTTGCAGCAGGTTCTTTCTTTTTGTCCCTTCCAAACACGAAAAATGGTGATTCAGATTACCTAATTAGTTGATTTTCAACAGAGAATGAAAATGGTGTAAAGAAAAAGCGTTCTCACCTGGTGTAGTTTCGTCCACGGACTCTAAAGGTATTTGGCTCAATCCATGACCAAGATTCTGATATTTTCTTCTCTAATGGCGAACACATAATCTGGGAGCCAGCTATTGGTCTTTGTATAACGGGCTTTCCCAACGCTGAGATACAGAGCGAAAATTATTGATCACGACACAGAAACACTCTCAAGTCTTACACTAACTACTAAGTCAATCCATAGATTACAACAAACAGACCAAAAACAATCATTTTCTCGAGCCAAACGAAGCTAGAAAGTAGACATTTCAACAATGTTGCAGTGATCACACCATCTCATAACATAGTAACAATGGCCATGCTCTAGCTCTCACAACAATAATCTATCAACAAAAAATAAATAACGATTAGGCACTTACATAAAACCGCGTTTTCTTGCCCTTCTTTCCATTTAAAAGATTGAGCGAAAGACATCTTCTTCTTCGTGCTCGAGCCTCCCACACTTTGCAGTTTCTTCTTCCCTTCCACAGGCTCATCTAACTTCTTCTTCTTGTCTAAGGACTCATCACAAGCGAGGCAAGGGAGCAAGGCATTCGATATGAACCCACAACTATGCATCCCCCCGGCCTCGCTCCTCCCACTACTCTCGTCCTCAAACTGAGCAGGATTCTTCACATCATCGGAGCTCAGCTGCGAATCAATCACTTGGTTGGAAAACCTCGGAGTAACCACATTAGATAGCGATCCAGCTTGGGATACATCTGCAACATCTCAAGTCATACAATGGATAACATCAGCAAAGACATAATTTTTTTATAAAATTAAAGGTAAAAATGGTTTAATACCAACCGTCTTGAACGCTATAAAATTCATCTTCTCCATCCGAATCAATCAATCCATCAGGATCGAACCATGCCTCACTGCTTCCTATTAAACCACATTATATTCACAAAATTAACTAACCATGAAAAAAATTGAAAGATTCCAAAAAACAAAAAAAAAAACACAATCCAGCAAAAATCTCGAAATTACCATAAAATAATACTAGCAGTTATATTCGAAACAACTAAATCGCAAAATCAATCACTTCTCAGCTGGGGAAAAAAAAAAAAAAGGAACAAAATACATATTCGAGCACAAAAACAGCAAGTATTCAACAAATTCAATATTTGGGATTTCCCAATCACCCAAGCAAACAAATCGGAACCTTGAAATGCAGGATTGGTGAAAGAAACATCCTTCTGATTTGAGGGTTCGACGCGATGCCGATTATTTGCAGAATGCGCCTTCTTAACTCTTCCCGCTCTCTGCTTCTTGCGCTTCTTCTGCACATTCAACTTCCCCTTCATCCCCACACATCCTTTCGGCTTCGACCCGCAGACGCCCATCCTCTCGATTTTACAAACGGATCGCGAATAAAATTGATAAGTGCTCTCTTTAAAGCTCGAAATTGGATTCTTCTGGTGTATATATAGGGTATTTGGGTGCGATTAACTACAGTTCATAGCCGAAAAAAGAAAAAGCTTACCAAACAAAAAAGTTTATGTGGCTTAACACCAATGAATTGCTCGCGTAAATTAGAATTATACTAATCTAAAATACATATCGAAAAATAGTGTGTAGATGTGTTGAAAGGAAATAGAAATTTGAAGCAAGAGGACTAGAGATTAGTCAAGGAAAACGTAGGAGTAGTTGCTGTTGACTAGTAAAATATTACGCAGTGTTTTGGTCGGTTGATTCTTGGAACGTATCAAGATTTGATTTTTTTTAGTATGACATTACAAAGGTACAAGATTTATTACACCAAAAGTTTGTGTGGGAGTGGGAAAATTTGGGACTTACAGGATACTTGAATTCTCAATAAGATTCTATTTTAATTAAAATCAAAATCTATGTTCGTATATGAGGTTTTTATGTCAAATCTGGTTGAGGTCACAAGTAAGTAATGTTTATATACAAAGTTTACCTATGATTTAGGGAAAGTATATAAGGTCATCCACAGTCTCGTTTATTAATCCTTCATTGCCTTATATTATTTATCTATTATTCATGGGTCTTATATCACTTTTTACTTTATTCCTTAATTAAGAGACAGTATTTGCACTCCTCATCCCTTAACCATTTATGGGCAAAATTCCAGAAATAGGAAAATACAGAAAAATGGTTCCCGAAATGGGAACCTTTTCTTTAGATGACAGAAAGTGGTAAAACGCATTTGGGAAATGCGTCATTAGAGTGTGTGACTAAGAGTGTCGGCAGAAGACGCATTACATGAATGCGTCTTAAGGGAGACGCATTTCCTTCATGTGTCTTACCGTAAGATGCATTCCTGAAATGCGTCTTCCGTTTTCCACTATACATACGTACTCCTCACCATTTGCTTACGAGATTTCGTCGAAAGGAGTTTGATTTGTGCATTTTCTTCAATTTTGTGTCTAATTTAAGCAAGGTATGATTTGTATGCTTTGTATACTACATTTATATGTATTTTTACAAGTTATTTACATTGTGATAGTTTTTATATCTTGATTCGTTTATATTTATTTGAGTTAGTTAATTTGTGATGAAAGTAGGATTTGGAAATATTATTGAGAAATTTTCAAAATAATAAATTATTGTGGTAAATGTAGTGTTTAGTAACATGTTCGGATATTATATATTATGGTGATGCGAATTTGAGACTTTTTGATTAATTTAGGGTTTTGTATCAATTAAAAAATTCTGATAGATTTAAATTTTTGTATTTTGATAATTATAGATTTGTTGCAAGAATTATGATCCATCATATTCAAGAGGATATATTATATTGAATGAGAGTGTTTCAAATGATGGATTGATTTTTATGATATGTGCAAAGATCGGTATAGAGATGAATCAACACAGAATTGAAGTAATATGGAGACATGTTGTAGTTTTTGAAAATGCATTCACATATATAGGCACGTCATTGGATGAAGGGTGCATGCAATATATGTTTAGTAAAGCTTTACAGTCAGGTCAAATTGAACTGATTATTTATTATGTAATGGTTACACAACAACAATTCTAGCCAACAGTAACTTATGAAGTTGAGACGTCTAGCAGGGACGAACATCCCAGTTTTCCATATGAGCATATGGTTAACACGGCGTAAGGGGATTTCGGGATGGGGCATCAATTAGATGTTGGAGGGATAAACTTGAGCTATAATTTTGGTGAAGATAACACATTTATTCTAGATGATCATGATGATAATAGTGACAGTACAGATTCCGGAGGCTTAGATTTGCATTCTCCTTGGTGGGCAGAAAATTCTAATAGATAAGAAGATCTTGAGTTCAAAATCAAGGGAAGATTCTTCTGATGATGTGGTATTCGGTGTATCAAAATCATATGTTCCAACAGTACATGGAGAACAATATGTGCATAGGGGGTCAAATTATTTTCGATTTGTACCTAGTGAAGTTGGAGGTTATAATTCATCTAATTATGGTAGTAATGCAGACAACATATGGTATTGGGATGAGAGCACCCCAACACATATTGGTCTAGGAAGAAAATTTGATAGTAAGTTGCATTTGAAGACTATTGTTACCTTGTGCCATTTGGAAGCTGTGCGACAGTATAAGGTTGAGGAAAACAAATAGAAAAGATGGAATTGTTGGGGATTCAATTCCAATGAAGGAATTTTCCCTTTTCCATGATCTTTACAGGATGATATAGAAAAATTAAATAGCTAATTTCATTTACAGATCTACTATCTAATACGCACATAAAACATTTAAATCCTAAATCATGCTACTACGGATCTGAATACCTACAGTTATTACATCTCCAAAGATCCGATCATTGCTTGCCTCTTCTCCACGTGTAGATCTTGATATCTACCCTAGATCTTCTAACCTATTCTCAATTGCAAGTTTTAATACTGGTGTAGACAGTAGCTACTAAACCTATAGCACTAGAGAAAGAAGATAAAAAGAAAGAATACAGAGAATCACTGTAGCGTGAATAATAATAATATTTATTCTCCTTTCTATCTTATTTATATAACATGTATGGGCTATGTTAGGGATCCAAGTAAATTTGGATTGGGTCTCCCTATTGGGCTTTTACTAATTAAATTGAGCCCCAATTTAATTCAAGCCCAATAGAATATTAATTTGGACCACTA
>JAYDZE010224748.1:0-20338 GCA_034509125.1 Monilaria moniliformis
ATGATACTTTATATACTACCATCTTTGTAGTATTAATTTAGAAAAAATATTTTATAAATTTCAAAATTTTCAGATTTTTGAATCACAGATTTTTGGACTTTTGTTAGGTTTTTTAGATTTTTTAATGCAATTTCGGATTTTCGGTTCATAATGGATCCAGAAGTTCGGATTTCGGATTTTCAGATTCGGATATTTCAATTTAATTTTTAGAAAATTTCAGATTTTCGGATCGGTTCGGATTAGGCAAAAATACGAATCGAAATCCGAATGCCCACCCCTAATTTATTATAATCACACTTAACTGGTTGAATTTAAAAGCAATATTAGTGAGGAAAGTGAAATTGATTGCATAATGCCAATTTACGATATAATGATATTCGTGGCTGGTACTGGTAGGAATACAATATCGCGCCATCCAACCGTCTAACGAAATGCCTGTACCAAATGCCACGTATCATTTCTGTACTTGATTCAATGGTTCCGACCTCAATTTTCTCCACAAAGAGGTCATGGATATTTCATTACAGCTCACATCCAATTGCATCTTAACGAGTTTTTTTGCCAGCCTCTACTTTTCTTTAATCAAGAACAAGTTTGATTCGGTTGTAGTTTTATTTGGAAAATCTTGCATAGATGCGAAGATCTTGTCTTGTAACTAGGGGCTCCCTCACTGACAGAGACGGTTTATTAGGATTTGATTCCAGGTACTTGTAAACAAATTCTTTGTGCTTTCATTTTAATTATGTGTAAGGTGTTTATCTCGAGAGAATCTTGCTAGATTTTGGCGGGTTTCTTGCTACAAGGACGGATGGGAGCTTTATTAATTTAATAAAGTTTGGATTTTTATGTTACCGGGAGATATTCTTAGGTGTGTAAGGATGAACATGTGGTGTATGATTCTTGCAACTTGTTGGTGAGTTGATATTTGCAATTTCTAAGGTGGGTTTCATTTTCATGGCTTCGGACAACTTCTGGGCTTATCCCAAATTGTGACAACGATCTGCTTTTATTTGAGGATTTCAAGGCCAATTTTTCCTTTAAGATGACAGTGAAATTCCGATTGTGGTTTATTTTCTGATGTTTTTAGCAACTTCTGCCAACTATTTAAATTCTAGCTCCCTTATTGGATCTCAACAAAATTTCCATATTCAATCCAATCTTTCTATCAAAACCTGCTCTTTGTGCAATTGGTCTGTAGTTCTTGAACTGTTAGCAACTCGTGAAACGGTACTTAGGCGCTTTGTTTTCTTTGTCGATTATTTTGTTGCGCTAGCCTCTCTGCGAGTTGACATATTGGTGGTTTATGTGAATTTGTTGACAACCAAAGGTTTTCCAAAAGCTCAAAAGAAATGGTTGCGCGATAACATAATGTTATATAATGTACGGTTCATCAATGCTGAGATGCTTATTTCTTCCGAGTCCAATGATTTTGGCTGCTTTCTTCTGTGCCCCCAAGCTAGTTTTTGCTCTGTTTTGGAGTTTGTTTCTTTTATTTCCTTCCCTATCTGGGATCAAATTAATATTTGGATATTTAGATAGTTTTTCGCTTGGATAAGACGTGGCTGCAAGTTTTATGAAACAATAAATATAGAGGAATCATTGTGCTTAAGGCTTCCCTTTTAATTTAAGGACATTGTCTGGTATTTTCAAGATGAGTTTGGAGTTGGACATTCGATAAGTTTTACATGTCAAGATATCCTTCTTTTCCAAGTAGATTGTGAATTTGATCTAGCATAAGATATTTTAAGTAATTTCATACCACTCTTTCCTTTTCTTGCTAGTATGCCATTTCTTGGTGTATGTGATACTTTATTCTGTAAAATTTGATAAATTTGTTAATTCAAGTTGTCCAACTTATAGAACTAGTACTTGAATATGATCCTTCTTCTTGATGCATTTAGACGTGGTTGCTTTGCAGAGAAAACACAGAGTGAGTTATGGAGAAGAAGCAGAAGAAGTTTCTTACTGTAGCACCATTTGAGTGTGCTTGGCACGACAACTTCAGGTTTAGGGAAGCAGGTAGAGGCTGTGTTGCTTTTGATGCCTTTGCACACAATGATGTCACAGTCGTCTTCCGGGAAAAAACAGGCAGTCAGCATTACCATTATAAAAGGGATAATAGTCCGCATTACACGGTGATTATAGGTAGCCACAGAAACAAAAGGTTGAACATCGAGGTTGATGGGAAGACAGTTGTGGATGTTGCCGGTGTCGATCTTTATTGTTCATCGGCGTTCCAGAGTTACTGGATTAGCATTTATGATGGCCTCATAAGCATTGGTAAGGGCAGGTACCCTTTCCAAAACCTCGTCTTTCAGTGGCTGGATTCGAACCCCAATTGCAGCGTTCAGTATGTCGGGCTTAGCAGTTGGGACAGGCACGTGGGGTACCGGAATATTAATGTTCTGCCTCTAAAGCAGAACCATATATCCTTGTGGAAGCACGTCGATTGTGGCGAATATGATGGCATGGAAGATGCCGATGAGGAGTTGGAAGAGGAGATTGGCGACTATGAGAATTGGGGGCTTAAAAAATTTCTAGAGAGTTGGGAACTATCAGATGTCTTCTTCATAGTTGGGCAAGAGGAAAGGGCCGTTCCAGCACATAAGGTCATATTGGCTGCCTCGGGGAGTTTTAGTTTGAGTACGATGGGAGAAGATATTATCCATCTCCAAGATGTTTGCTATCCTACACTCCATGCACTTCTCGAGTACATCTACACAGGCAACACCGAGGTGAGTTGCATTTTGCAAGATATTCATCATATACCATCATTGAATCTTTCAACCAAAACAAATTATAACATATTATTGTCCTGATGCAGGTTCCAGAATCACGTCTCAGTTCTTTGAGAACTCTGAGCTTACGGTTTGAAGTGAGTGCATTGGTGAAACAGTGCGATGAGTTGATGGAGCGGTTCAAACTTAATAAGAAACTTTTCGACTCAGGAAAAAGTGTAGAGATATCATATCCAAGCTCCCGGCTCAATTGCCCTGCTGTGTTTCTGAACAAGATACCCATTGATATTAGACGTCTCAATAGCTTTCTGCTGACCAGTGAATACAGCGATGTAGATATCTATGTCGAAGGCCATGGTCTAGTCGCACAATCGCATCGAATCATCCTTGGCTTGTGGAGTGCCCCTTTTACAAAGGTAGGGCGATTTCTGGATCGTGGAACGTAATCTCCTGATCCTAGCAACACAACATTTGTATTTATATTCATTTTATTGCACATGCAGATGTTCACGAATGGAATGAACGAAAGTGTTTCGTCGAAGATTTGCTTGAAGGACGTCTACTTCGATGCCTTCATGATTATGCTCCAATTCATGTACAGTGGAGAAATCAACGGGTACAACACCATGGACACTGACATGTTGCTACTACAGCTTCTTTTGTTAGCAGATCAATTCGGGGTTTCGCTTCTTCACCAGGAATGCTGCAAAAGGCTTCTAGAGCACCTCTCCGAGGTAATACAGTAACCGTTGCCTTATTATGTTCGCCTATCTCTCGTATTAATTTCTCACTGAAGTAAAGCCTGTTGATTGGGCGAGCAGAACTGAGAAAATGGTGGAGTATTGGGCTTGTGAACACAAAAACAGAGAAAATTTATGGAAACTAAATATGAATATTGATGTCTCTCATCTATATATTACATGCAGGCATGGAGTTCTAGTGGAAGAAGATCATTCTACGAGTTTTTGTATTATGCCAAGTTTAATGGACGAGGAAGCGGACAATTTTGGCAGAGTGTTTTAGGTTGTTGTTCACGTGGCTAACTTTCAAAATTTGTTGCAGGACTCAGTGTGCCATGTTCTGCTAGTCGTTTCATCTGTTCCTTCATGTAAAGTAATTGAAGAAACATGTGAGAAGACATTCTCGACACATTTTGATTATTGTACGACCGCCAGCATCGACTTTGTCATGTTAGACGAAGCAACGTTCCGGAACATTCTTCAGGTGAATCTTATCTCTATTGCATCTAGTAATTAAATATGCGTTTCTATGTATTCGTCTACATCTATGAGCAAATATGAATGATAGTTTTAATCCGATATGGCTTTTTAGTTAAATAATGGGACTACTTCGTTTATGAGTACGTTATCACCTATAATGTTTTGTGGATTATAAAATATCTTCCGCAATTAGCGTATGAATTTCAAACACGTGAAAAGTATGAAGACATAGTAATTTTCCTTTTGATGTGGTATTGGTGACACTATCTCATGTCAAAGATTGTTTCTTGCAGCATCCGGATTTGACAGTAACTTCTGAGGAACGAGTGCTCAATGCAATCTTACTTTGGTGTTGTGAAGCAGAGGAGTTGTTCGGATGGGAGAGCGTAGATGAGATGATGCTAAACTTAGCACCTGAGCTTGTTTTTGGTGAAAGACTCAACTTCCTAGAAGAGTTTCTAGATTTCGTGCGGTTCCCTTTGCTTCCGTACTCGATCCTTCAAAAGGCACGTTCTAGATCTCTGTTTCGGACTTCTAACAAACTCTAGGAGAACAACCAATTTCTAATTGCCAACTTTTCGTTGATTTCAGCTGGATAGAAGCAACCTTAGCACGCGGATTCCTAGATTTGGTGAATTGGTAGGCTCCGATAGTCCCTTGTGTGAGTTCGTTTCTGAGTAGCCGCATTTTATCTAACTCGATTATTGACAGGTGAAAGAAGCTGTTATGTTTTTGGAGTTTGGATCTCCGGGGCACGACAAAGACCAGATGTAAGTTCCCCTTCACATTTTCTTTGGTTCAATCAGTCATGATAAATGATTTGTTTTTGGTAATTGTAATATTTAATTTAAAGACCGCACCACTGTTGATATACCTTTGGCATTAGACATTAACCACTCTACCACTTGGCCAACACACACACAAACATATTTTTTTTTTTTTTTTTAATGGACGTTTAAGTCATAGTTTAGAAGCTATCTACCGATGCTGTTGCTGTTCCACTTTTTACAGTAAATTTCAGCACAGAAGATCGAGTTTTAAGGAGCTACAATACATATGCAATGGCGATAGCAACGGGGTGCTGTATTTTGCTGGCACGTCGTATGGGGAGCATCGGTGGGTGAATCCCGTTTTATCAAAGGTGAAACATGTAGCCTTATGCATTTTCTCCCACGGTAGGATGTGTATTCATTACCATGTAACTTTTATGTGTTGCAGAGAGTGACGATCACCGCGAGCAGTCCACTCTCAAGGTTCACCGATCCTAAGGTCTTGGTCTCGAGGAGTTACCAGGTGAGAAGATATTTTCTAGTTGGGGACTCTTGTGTGAGACAGTCTCGCGGGTCTCCGTAACACGGTACCTATACCTGGATGGATACCAAGTATAGGTATTGTGCTACAGATGTTGACTCGTGAGACAGTCTAACACAATCTTTTGTTTTCGTGGTTTAGAACCAAAGTTAAACGAACTTGACTCACGATAGGGAACGTCCTTTGCTGGACTGCGGATGGAGGACGGGAGAAACACCGCCTGGTGGATGGTCGACCTTGGCCACGGTCATCAGGTATGATTCCTATAATCCGCACACACAATGCGGATTGTGGTGGATTAGTCTGTATTATTTCTGTAAGTCTAAGCTATCAGCAAAAGTAAACACCTAATTCGGTCGTTTCCTCAGTTGATGTGCAACCATTACACCCTGAGGCAGGATGGTTCAAGGGCTTTCATCAGGAACTGGAGTTTCCAGGTACGGATTTCTTGATACATTTCAGCCTAAACTGATTGATCAGTGGCTCGATCTTGTGTGACGTGGAGGATATAAGTTTAGACGAGACTAACGGAGACGAATGGTTGTTGCAGGGTTCCATGGATGGGAGCAGTTGGACAAACTTGCGAGTGCACGACAACGACGAAACCATGTGCAAGCCTGGTCAGTTCACGTCATGGCCCGTTGCCGGCCCGAACGCTCTTCTACCCTTCCGATTCTTCCGAGTGGTGTTGACCGCTCCGACCACGGACGCCGCCAACCCTTGGATCCTCTGCATTTGCTTCTTGGAGCTTTATGGTTACTTCCGTTAAACCACTTTCTGGATGGAATTTCGGTAGAGCTGGTTTTGCAATAATGTCAGTTTCTATATGGACTACGGAACGCATCTTTGTTGGTAAAACGTTTCTCCTCCAAAGGTCGGGAATTCGAGTCACCATATGTGCCTGTTTGATATGTAAGTAAAAATTGTCAGTTTACTATATGCATTATGAAGCATGTAATATTTGGCCGACGTTTTGAGTAGTTTCTGTCTTGTCTCATTGCACTTGTTTTCCTTCTTAAATTTTTTTATTTCTATTTTTTTATCTTCTGTGTATGAGATATGAACAAAGTTTTAACACCAATTATAGAGTTTTTTAAAAAAAAATTATTTCTATTTTTCTTCTTCTGTATATTAGATATGAACAAAGTTTTAACACCAATTATAGAGTTTTTTGTGTATTGTTGGACTATATTTTTTGCCTTTTCAATACTCATTTGGAAAGTAATATTTTCAATTATCATATTATGAAGGATTACTTGTTAAAAAAAATTAGGAACTTTAACCTCATTTTGATTTTATACACATGTTATAAATTATTGTTAATAATAATATTATTTTTTAATTTATAAAAAATGGCATCCCAATTTTTATGACAATGAAATAATAATGTGGTTTTATTTTTATGGGTTAATTATAATTTATGATCCAGAGTTTTAAAGTAGGTCAAAAAGGCCTAATTTTTAAAAAAATTCAAATATGACTTGACAAGTAAAATAGTTGAAAAGTTGCCTTTTTTTTTTTGAAATTAAGAATTATCTTTCAATATATGTTATGTTTTGATTAATTATTTTAATATCCTATATATAGATCAATAGTTATATTATTGTGCAAAAGTAGAATTATATAAGATTAAAAAAAACAATAGTATGTAATTGGATGTTGAATTTTGTATTTTAAAATATAATAAAATAAAATGAAAGTCTATTTGTGTCTGTTATATAACATATTACTATATTAATTATAACTTTCAACATTCTTATTTAGAAGTATATATCTATAATTTTGTATCTTTATTGTAATTTTTTACATATAATTCAATTATTGTTTATTAAATAATTTTCATTAAATTTACAATTGTAGTCATTAATTGATTTTTTTGAATAATTGCTTTTTTATTTTTAAAATTTTTAGTGTAAAACAGATAAATTGAAGCCCTTAATATAGGAATAATTAATAGGAACAGAAATATAAGAATCAAAATTATTTGATAGTTAACAAAAAATAATTTTTGATGCCTGAGAACACTTAATAACAAATAAATAATTAATCGTGTGTGCGTGTGTTGGCCTAATGGTAGAGTAGTTAATGTTTGAGGCCAAAAATCCCATATTCAAATCACACACAATTTTTAAATTTAATGTTACAATTAAAAAAACAATCAATGACCAAAACTGTAACTTTCAGTAAATTTATAAAAAGCAAGCGAATTATAAAAGAATAAAATTACAATAAAAAATATAGAACTATAGATATAAACTCTAAATAAGAATGTTGAGATATGAATAGTCTTTGCTCTATTTAATTTGATTTAAATAGACAAAAGTCAACATTTGTTTCCATATTATTATTACTGTTATTTTATTTTATATAATTATATTTTTGCTCAATAATATTGTGATTGGTCAATAATGGTATCCATAAAAGTTATTAAAATATAATGAAAAAATGGATATACATTGGAAGGTAATTCTTAATTTCAAAGTATGTCATTTTTTGCAACTACTTTACAAAAGTCGGACTATATTTGCGGTTTTTCAAAGGTCATACCATTTTTGCAACTATTTCGAAAGGTCGGGCCATGAACTATAATAAATTTGATTTTTTCACTTATGTGTATTTGCCACATATTACCTACGGATAAATGGTGTTGTTATTATAACCATTTGAAAAACATATCGAAAAACAAAATCGGGTTAAAGTTCATAAATCTCTTAGTAATTAACCTTTCGAAAACTATTAGGGTGTGTTTGCTAATCTCTTTAAATGGAGGGAAAATAGAATAAAATATAAATTTATCATTTAAAATAGGAAGCATATTTTTTATATTTTATTTATTTTGAATGATAATATATTTATTCCATCATTTATATTATATTTGTATTTTGTTCATTTTGCACTGAAATTGATGGATACAATATGAAATGTCTAAATTATTTTTATTATATTTTGTTCCTTGAATCAATAATGTGTTAAATTGAGGGTATATAAATTTTTGAACCAAATAAATGAAGGTGATATAAAATCATAACATCTTTCCTTAAGTAAAATATCATTTCTTACCCAAGAAAAAAGTTGTTCAAAATTTTATACAATCTATTGAAAGCAAACGAGATATAAAATAATAAATAAAATATATCCCTTCATTACACCCGAGAGCAAACATACCCTAAGGGCATCTTTATTCCAACCCCAAAAAACCAGCCACAACTCAATTTTCAGCTATCACGTCAGTATTTCACTTTTCAGCTTCAACATATTTAATTATTTATCCAAACCTCAAACAATTTAGCTTCAAATCAGCCACAACTCTATTTTTATCATTTTATCATTTTTTATTATTCTTTAATTTTATATATTTATTTGAATTGAGTTATTTGTAAAATGAAATTAAATGACTACAAATTTGAAAAGTACATAATTAAAATTTAAAAATTATTTAATTTAAATTCCTAAATTATATTAATTAAAAACCTAAAAATTACTTAAATAAAATCCTACAATTACATTAATTAAAATACCTATAAATTAAATTAAATGACTACAAATTCGAATAGTAGACAATTAAATTCTAAAAATTACTTAATTTAAATTTCTAAATTATATTAATTATTCCATTTCTTATTTGAGATTTGAGATTTATTTTTCCCACTATTCTTCCACCACTACCGCTATTATTGTTGTTGTTATTAAAGTACACATTTGATTTTATTTGTTAAATTAATTACTCCATAAAAATGAAATTTAAGTAAACCAAACAATTAAGAAATTGAATGAAACAAAAAAAAAAATAGCTAAACAGCAAAAAACAAAAGAAAAGAATAGAAATTCGCGGCGGGCGGGCGGGCAGGCGGCAGCGGCGCGTTCCGTCGTCCCAAGGTTGATTGCGCGGCGAGAACGTCATTATCCTAGCCGCAGCTAGGCCGCCCCTTTTTTTCTCGTTTTTGCGGCACTGGTGCTCTTAGTTATTAATCTTAGGCGCTACACAATAGGATGCGGCAGATTAAAGAGCTAGCTTAGATAGGTCTATTATAAACTTATAGCAGACACTTGGAAATATTTATCCTTATTTGCGGGTAAATCCCTATGGCAGAAGGGACAATGAAATGTTCAGCAAATTATGTTCCACTTAGTCCCATTACTTTCTTGGAGAGATCAGCGATTGTTTACAGTGACAGAATTTCTCTTGTTTATGGAGATTTGAACTTCACTTGGAAGCAGACCCATGAGAGGTGTCGCCGCCTTGCCTCCGCCCTCAGCTGCCGCGGAATTTCTCGCGGTGATGTTGTGAGTTCCCCCCCCCTCCTCTTTCTGGCTCTTTTTTTTGCTCTCTCACTAGCCCCTATTAGTATTTTGGTCTGTGACACTCGAGGTCACCAAATAATGCAATTTTTTTGTTTATAATAGAAAGATATAATAAGGTTCAAACTTTATTATTCTCCCAACTCCAAATAAAAAAAAAAATCCTTTGATTATGCACGAAATATAATCTTCTGTATCTATATATATGGAGTATTATCTACCTTGATCATAGAAATATAAATGATTAATCATATGTAATTTGTGGAAATTTAGTTATATCCATTGCTTTTCATTTTTCTTGTTATCCTTTTAATTGCATTTCTTAAAGTTGTATTCCCTTCTCAACTATAATGTATAGATCTATTTGAAAATCAGTTGTTCATTTTGATTGAGAGACTCAGTGAATAAGTTCACATAGAATGAGAGATTCGTGTACTCTTATGCTTGATAGATTAGTTGTTCTCATAATTATTCAAAATTTATTTTAATTTACATGAGTAAGAACTTTCAAGTGGCATCAAGAGTCTATCCTTGATACACTAAGGGTAGGTTTGATAGAATAGATTAGGCCAAGATTAGATTATTAATTATAACTATATTTAGTTATAATTAATAATCTAATCTTGGCCTAATCTATCCTATCAAACATACCCTAAGTGGTAAGATGGTAGTCATCACAAAAAGCATATAAACAAAAATGGTTTTAACATATACAAAAAATAGAAAAGAAATTAAAAATATTTTGAAGTATAATTATAAAAATACAAAAGAAATATAGAGATTAGAGAGTAAGAAAGAAAATAATAGAAAAAACTGCATCATAATTATTCTAACAAAAAAAAAGACGATAAACATAATAAGAAAGGAAAATTGATTGAAAAAATAAAGAAAAATACAAAAATAAAAATCAATTTTGGTTAGTCCAATTTAATATCACAAAAATTATATGAATTTTCATTAAACAAATACAGAGAGCTTTAAATAATTATATGAAGGAAATAATTTTTAAAAATTAAATAAATAAAATAAAAATTAAAATAAACTTAATTTGGAGTCGTAATAATAAGGAGTATGAATATTAAAAATTATAAATATTACGAGCTTATTTATACCTAAAAATACATTAGTAACGTTTGTTTGCCAGAAATGTAATATTATTAAGGAATATAATATTTTAAAATATAATTATTTACAAATTACTTATTGTGTGTTTAGAAATAGTAAGTAAAGTTATAAGGATTTGAATTTGTTTATATGGAATTTACCAATAAATTTAATAATTAAATTATAAGTACTATTTATATATTTTTATAATAATTATAGTATATTTTCTTAATTAATTAATAATAATAATAATAATAATATACAACACAAGTTCTCTATTCTAAAAATAAAACTAAGATTTGCTTAAAATAAATTATTAGTTGGAAATTAAAAGAAAATCTAAGTAAAGTTAGGGAATAACATTTCTAAAAGTTGCACTACTTTTTTGTTTTCCGAATTCTTATTATTTTCATTGTCTGATAAAAAATCAACTTAAAATAGAAATCTAAATCTGAAATCACATTACTTTTTCCAGGGCAAAATTTATGCCTTTAGGTAATATAGACAAAAAGAGCAGCGAGAAATTGAGAGATAGAGAGAGCAAAAATGGAGGTTTGAGAGAGAGAGAGAGAGGCAGACAATCAACGCCACTTGTCTCAATCTTTGTAATCTTCTTGCCGCCTCGAAGTGGCATATTTCCTTCCTCATCGAGCTACTCGACATGTTATATAATTATTTGTCGTACCCCTAACCCAAAATTGGATCCACCATTACCAACAGATAGGAGCTTTTTTTTCTTTCTTCGGATCAACCACAACTCGCACTGCAAAAATAGTGACAACGTGGATCTGAATTGATGTGTTGATGCTCATTGCTCCAGGTTTAGATGGATTTGGTTATCACTTCAAAACTTTTAAATGTAGGTTTCAAGTTTTTAAAACTAGAAGGTAAATTGGTCAAATTTGAAATTAATCCTTAATTAATCATAGTTATATCCCAACAATAGTCCTTCGCTACTTCCTTGTAGTAAACAAAAGATTGGTGGAATTTTTTATTTTTATTTTTTTGAAGTCCACTAAATACTCAATCCTTCCTATCTCCAATCATCCAAAGTAAATAGCCCCTTAAAATAATTATTAGTTTGCTCTCTTAGGATGAAGTAAATTAAATGTCTACATCTTCTTTTTTACAACGACGGAATTCATACGCGTGCGAAATAAATTGAATAAGTCAGATTCTAATGACAACACTTAAATCCACCACTAATTAGTTGAACTATGATGCAATTTCGTTTGTCTTCTCACATTTGTAAGCTATATTCTGAATCACACGTGAAACTCATCACCCACATTTTTCCATTTTGGAAATCGACTCGCATTTCTCTCTCCTTCCACAATCCACAGACGTATCACACGTAAAAAGAATCAACAACCCATACATGTTCAAGATTCTGAACACCAAAACAATGATACTAAACAACTTGGCTTGAATTTTACCTCCCTTTTTTTGCACTCGAGCACCGTTTGATCACACATATATAAAAAAAAGTAATGCAAAGATGGTCCCAAAATCTGCACTTCTCTTGATCCCTCTTTTTCTTTTCCTTTCAAGCTCGGATTTCTCTCAGGCCGATGATGAGTTCATTTTCCATGGTTTCAGAGATGTAGGCACAAAAATTAGTCTAAACGGCGTTGCTGAGATCGAGCACAGTGGTGTGCTCAGACTCACCAACAAAAGCCCAAGATTTGTGGGGCATGCTTTCTATGAAACCCCAATTCAATTCAAGAATGCCACAGATGGTAAAGTTTTCTCCTTTTCAACAGCTTTTGCTTTTGCTATAGTTCCCGAGTATAAGAAATTGGGTGGCCATGGATTTGCTTTTGCGATTGCTAAATTGAAAGATTTAAAGGGGACTCTTCCAAGTCAGTATCTAGGGCTCATGAATGATAAAAATGTTGGGAAAGTCTCAAACCATGTTTTGGCGGTTGAATTCGACACTGTGAAGGATTTTGCATTTAGGGACATCAGTGATAATCATGTCGGCATTGATATCAATAGCATGATCTCAAATGCCTCTGTTGATGCTAGTTGTTTCAATAGGGATAATTCAAGAAAGGAAGGGATTAGGCTGCAGAGTGGTAGGAGGATTCAGTGCTGGATTGATTATGACTCCAATGTTGGGAGATTGGATGTCACACTTTCTCTCTCATCATCAAAACCTAGTTTCCCAATTCTTTCATTTCCTGTGGATCTTTCCCCAATCTTTTTGCAGTATATGTATGTGGGCTTCTCTGCTTCAACAGGTTTGCTTGCCAGTTCACATTATGTTTCTGGATGGAGTTTCATGTTGAATGGGCAGGCACGGTCCCTTGAACTATCTTTGTTGCCCTCGATTCCGGGTTCAAAGTCGAACCGGATGTGGCTGGCCTTGGGTGCATCTTTGTCTGTGGCTGTTTTCTTGATTCTTGCTGTTGGGGTGTCCTTGTATGTGGTCAAGAGAGTTAAGAATAGGGATGTCGTTGAATCTTGGGAGCTTGATATAGGTCCGCGTAGGTTCTCGTATAAGGAGCTCAAGAAAGCAACTAGGGGCTTTAGAGATAAAGGGCTTCTTGGATTTGGTGGTTTTGGTAGAGTTTATAAAGGGACATTGCCTAATTCTGATACACAAGTTGCAGTTAAGCAGATTAGCCATGATTCTAAGCAGGGGTTGCAAGAGTTTGTGACAGAGGTTGCGATTATTGGCCGCCTTAGGCATAGGAATCTGGTGCCGTTGCAGGGTTGGTGTCGACACAAGAGTAATTTGTTGCTTGTTTATGACTACATGCCTAATGGGAGCCTGGATAAATACATTTATGATGAGCCTACAACTGTACTAATATGGGATCAGAGGTTCAAGATCATCAAAGATGTGGCTTCTGCACTTCTTTATTTACACGAAGAATGGGAACAGACTGTGATTCACAGGGATATCAAAGCAGGCAACGTGTTGCTTGACTCTGAAATGAATGGCAGGCTTGGGGATTTTGGGCTTGCTAAGTTGTACGAGCACGGTGCAAATCCTAGCACAACAAAGGTGGTTGGCACACTGGGATACTTGGCCCCCGAGCTAACCAAAACGGGGAAGCCCACCACTAGCTCGGATGTGTATGCATTCGGTGCATTGCTGCTGGAAGTTGTGTGTGGGAGACGACCAATTGAGGCAAAAGCCATGCCGGAGGAGCTGGTGTTGGTGGATTGTGTGTGGGATAAATGGAAAGAAGGTTACTTTCTTGACGTTGTCGATCCAAGATTGAAAGGGGAGTATGATGAGATTGAGGTCATCCTTGTGATTAAACTGGGATTGATGTGCTCCAGCAACGCCCCCGGAAAGAGGCCTAGCATTAGGCAGGTCGTGAGATACTTGGAAGGTGAAGCCCCACTGCCTCAAGAGATGGCAGCGCCCGATCAATGTGATGATAGCAAGGAGTTCGACAATGGAGGGCGAATCAGCCCCGGCTTTGAGGACTATCCTCATTCATATCCATCATCGTGCAACTTTCAGAAAGTGAGCACGTAATATTTAGCTTGTGGTGGAGAAAGGGATGTCGATCTTGAAGCTGGTTCGTCGTCTTCGCAATTATCTACTTCGTAGTTGTGAAGTGTATTGTTAAGTGTATGCTTTTACTTTGATCAGTTTGCTAGTGTTTTTCAACTTTCAGAGGTTTCTGTACATCATGGCTTATATATGTATATAGATTATGTTGCATTTCGTCCATTATTTCTCTTAGTTTTAATAAGGCTCGGCCCTTGAGTGATTGACATGTGATCTCTTCAGGTTTTCGCTAGGTTTTTTTTTTTTTTTTTTTGTGTGGATAATATGCCCATATTCAGTCTCTTGGTTTTATTTTTTGAGTAATGAAATTCCCAACTCTCAATCAGAATACATAAGTCTACATCGTAGTTTACGAACAAGTGTCTCATACCACTAAGAATATGTACCAAGAAAATGGATAATTTACTCATATTATCATAATTATTGTATGAAAAATCGAACAACTAAATAGTTTGTATGCATTAATTAACCAATAACGTCAAGGCAAAATAGGGAGTTTGACATCATTCCTATATTAAATTAAAAAAATATGATACTCATTAGGGACTTACTTTATTTTCAAATAGGATATTTATTTGGGAAGGCAGGAACAATAAATATCGTAGATGTAACTAGCAATAGCATAAAGAGTCAATCAATCATTGAAAATAATCTTTCATACTAAGTTTAGGTCTACCTGACTACCTCTACTAATTCACAAAATCTAATCTCAAGATCTATGATCCTCATGTGTCATGAGTACTAAATTACATTAGCATCTAGTTTGCTAGTTTGGATTTTTTTTTAAAAAAATTTAAAGTTTAGTGCAAGTAACCTAACAAATAGTGCACAATATTAAGCAATCTAATGTCCTTAGCAGCCAATACTATTGATGGCATTAGTGGTGCCTCCATTGCCTAACAATACAACACCAAAATTTGTGAGTGGGATAATTGTGAAATTATACATCACTCAACCATATCTTGGGACGGTCGACGTACAGGCCCCACAAATTATAGGGACGTCAAAGTCTTTGTATTTACGATGATGATGATGATGATTATTATTATTATTATTATTATTATTATTATTATTATTATTATTATTATTATTATTATTATTATTATTATTATTATATTTTCGATCACATAAAAGCAAATATCATAGAAAGTTGGATTTTAATTAAAGATTTCATTGAATTAGCATTATCGTCCGAATTTTGGAATTTAATTAACAATTATTTATCCTATCAATATTAATGTCCTATTAATGCCGTAACATTTATTTTTTATTCCACTCATAAAAAGTATTTGATCCTCGTGAGTATTGTTTATTATTATTACATATGTTTTTGGCTACACCACACATGTAGTAGAATAAAAAGGCAAATTGTGCCATTTCGATGAATCACGTTTTGTATGATTAGTGACTGTTTGGTATGCTATTTAAGGACAGATGGTTTATTAATAGGGTATTTTTGTGGGTTTGGTAGCGCATCTATCTTATCACTTTGGCCCGCGTTAGTGATTTCGGGCTGCACAGGCTCGTGTTATTTTCCTGTTTCAGCTGGTGAACATATCACACCAAATAAGTGTGATATGCTATTATTTTCTAAATAGTGACTCAAGATAAGGTTTTTCTTTCTTTCTTATCCCCTTTTCTCTCAAACAAATATTGACTCTCACTCACACTACAGTCTCTCTCTCTCGTGCACGATTTGGCTTCGCGGTGTGGTATGATGTGAGGTTGTGATGAGTTTGACAGCAAATCTGAGCCCGATTTGTTCGATACAATTTACGTGGTCTTGTTCGATTTGGGTTCACCGTTTTGGGTGTGAGGTTGTGATATTTTTAAGGTTTCGATTTGTGGTATGGTGCAAGGTTGTGATGATTTTGGCATCAAATATGAGCCTCTTTTCGGGTTCGATTTGGGATTCGGGTTTGATTTTAGGGTTTTGTTCAAATATGGGGTTCAATTTTTTATCCCATGTTCACTTTTGTATCGATTTTTGCGTCAGGTTCGCCGTATGGTATGTAACTTCAATTTCGTTCGTTTTTATTTTCGATTTGGCTTCTGCATGTTTTCCAGCAAACTCAACATGTTTTCCGGCACCCGCAGCAAGTTACTCGGCCTCTGCATGTTTTTCCGGCCTCTGTATATTTTCCGGCAGCCTTCTTCCGATGGTGAACAGTCTCCATTCCGACCATTTCATGACTAAAGTTTATCCCGATGAATTGTCACTGTTAATTATTTTTGTTAAATTAATCATCCCTTAGTTAATTAATTGAAAATTTTCATTAACTAATATTCCGAATTAGTCATTTTCACAATTAATTTCGAAAGCCTTAATTAATAGTTATTTAGTAGGTTTGTATTTAATTACAATTAAAAAAATCATTACAATTAATTTAATTTAATTAATAATTAATTTAATCAAATTAATCATTGATTAGATATAAATAATCATTATACCATTAATTACTCATTTATATAATTACACACTTTTTAATATATAAATATTGCTAATAAATATATTTTTGTCATTTCACATCCTACCTATAAAATAATCTGAAATACTATTTTATTCTACCAAACAACATCATAAAACCTTATCTTGATTACTATCTTAAATTCGACCAATATTTCTTATTTTAAATTAACTATATGCACTATCTTAATCGGACTACAAAACCAGCGCTTATCATATAAACATTTTGCTAGCAATATTGTGAAAGTTTGTTTGTTTGTTCTTTCTTTTCTTTTAAGTTGAGGATGATGCAATAATCGAAATAGTTTTACTCGTTAATGTCACCTATAGTTTCAGATGGCAATGCTATTTGTATATGGTTACGTTCATTAAGTTGTAAGTTTCGACTACTAATACTAATTGTAGACTTTAATAAGATGCTTGGTACAATGAAAATGAATGGTATAATGATCCATTATCATACAAAGCATCTCATTTTATTCATATTAAACAATTCTATTCCATTCTCTCTCATTCAATTATATCATACCAAGTACTTCCTAAGAGTTAAGATGACGGTCATCTCACTTAATTAGATTGTGTCATTTGTTTTAAATAATTAGATATAATTAAAGAATAAAAATATTAAATTCACTTCATTGTCACCATCCAATTATAGTTTTGTTTAGAGCCACCAATTATAATATTTTGTTTAGAGCCACCAATTAGAATTTATTAAGTGGATCCACATATCATGTCAAGCGGGCCAGCCTTACTTGGGTTATGACTAAATCGAGTGCACGCTAGTCGGGCTAGAATTTTATCGAATTATAAATTTCCAACTATAATCCTAAATATTCGGACTTCGGGATAGTCCAACGGTTTAATCGAGTTGAAAGCTAATGATGAAAATAATGAGTAATGCATGATCTATCTAATAATTAATAAGGAAAATGACTCATATTTATAAAATGTAGAATATTTAATTTGAGAGATTTTGAAACATATACCTAAATTCATATACGATTAACTAGTATTATTATAAATTTTTTAAAATTTGACATTAAATAAAAACGACGTTTAATTAATCTTGAGTTACAGAATGATTTAACGTATAAGAATAAGTTATAATAGATCTTAATATGTTAAAAAAATCTAACTTATGATTTATAAAATTAAAATAAAATATAAACATAAATTTTAAAGTATGTTTTAGAAATCAAATTTTTTCTTATAATAAACTTGAATTATCAAATTCATTTATTTATTAATATATTATATAAGTAAAAATTCAATGCACATATATATATTAGATATAAATTGGAGGTTTAATTTAAATTTATTTTTGTGTAGTTATTCATTTAAAAAAAAGTCATCATTAAAGTGTTGAACAAGTCGTCAAACAAGCCGAAATAATAGACAATAGTTGCACCTAAATCCATCAAGTTTCGGGCCAACCATACTCGTGTTACAGGCTAATCAGGTGTGGGCTAATCAAGTTAATTTTATCAGATTAGAAATTTCCAATTCAAACCATCTAAATTTAACGGGCTATTCGGATCAGCCCACAAGTTTCGGGCTGAATTAACATACCTAATCCAAGTATCAAGCTAAGCACGCGTGGCTGATTATATGAAAGAAATTCATAATATTCAAATAAAATATTTATATCTATAGTGAAATAATTAAAAAAACCCACGAAATTGATGGGGGGTGTTGGCCTGTTGGGGATGTTTGGCGGGATTACTATGTGATTTTCCCGCCATTACCAGAGATGCCCTAACCGCCATTTAATCGATTCTTTCTTCCTTTCAAGATTTTCTTCCTCACTGAGAAAATGGAGGGCAATGGATACTGCGTGGACGAGAAAGCAGTACATGTCGAGAAGGTATTCTTCGACTTCCTCAAGACCTTCCGCGATCCTGACGGCGGCGGTGGCGAGGCCTACTACGAGGCCGAGGTGGAGACGATGAGGGCCAACGACTCCAACACAATGTACATTGACTTCTCACACGTAATGCGTTTCAACGATGTTCTCCAGAGGGCCATCTCCGACGAATTCCTCCGCTTCGAGCCTTACCTGAAGAGCGCCTGCAAGAGATTCATCATGGAGCTCCGCCCTACCTTCATCGCCGACGACAATCCCAACAAGGACATCAACGTCGCCTTCTACAACCTTCCCTTGGTTAAGAAGCTCAGGGAATTAGCCACCGCTGAGATAGGCAAGCTGGTCGCCGTCAGCGGCGTCGTCACCCGCACCAGCGAAGTCCGCCCTGAGCTTCTTCAGGGCACTTTCAAGTGCCTGGAATGCGGAAGCGTCATTAGGAACGTCGAGCAACAGTTTAAGTACACCGAGGTTTGTTTCGTACCATTTCTCTCTTTATCTGTCACTGGAATGGAACGGATGAATTTGTATATGATCATATTTTTTAATGTTAAATCGAGTTAGGGTTCGAGAAGCTCTTAGTTGACATTCTATGGCTTTGCTTCTTGTGTTCCACTTTTCTTGAGTTTGATATACTCGTGTTTAGCCTCGTGGACTTTATAGATTGAAATCATAACTTAACTATTGGGTCCCTGTTTATATTGTTGTGCCTATGGTTGTCTTGATTTCTTTGGCAGCTTTAACTCTTATCTGCATCATAATGAATCATTTCTTTTAACTTTGGGAGATTTTGTAAAGATTAGGCGAGCAGATGCTACAGGAGAAATCCGAGCTAAGTAATAGATGTGGCACATGGGTTGTAATGTTTGTTTCTTTGCTGTTTTATTTTTTCATCTTTCATGGTATTTTGTGGTCTAGTGTTCTCCATTGATAACATGGTGGTTGAGTTACTCTTTGTTAATGAATTTCAACAAATTTCGTGTTGATCTTAGATCACCTGATAAATAGTAGCATAACTAGAGGACGGTACATTGTGTATGAGAAACACTACTTCCAAGTTCCCCCTTTTCCTCTATGTACTTGTTATGATCATACTACTTGTGCTATCAGCAAATGACAGACGCAGCTGAATGCTAACTTTGAGTGTTCTGGTGCTCTAATCTTGACTTGCAGCCAATCATTTGCTTGAATGCAACATGTCAAAATCGGACAAATTGGGCTTTGCTGAGGCAAGAGAGCAAATTTACAGATTGGCAGAGAGTCCGCATGCAGGAGAGTTCTAAGGAGATACCTGCAGGTTCACTTCCCAGGTCGCTTGATGTCATCCTTCGCCATGACATTGTTGAACAAGCCAGGGCTGGAGACACGTATGGATCACTTACTTAGACATTGATTTCTTGCACGCTGTTCTGCAGTAGATGGTCATTAATTGGCTTATTTCTTTTCAATTTTTTCATACGATTGCAGGGTTGTTTTCACCGGCTCAGTGGTTGTTCTACCTGATATTCTAGCATTAGCATCACCAGGAGAGAGAGCAGAGTGCCGTAGAGAATCTTCCAGCCAGTCCAGGACTGGTCAAGAAGGTGTCAAGGGGCTACGTGCATTGGGCGTGAGAGATCTATCCTATCGACTTGGCTTCATTGCCAACTCTGTACAGGTTGGTAACCTCACTGACTCATCATGCTCACAGGTTGTTCCATCTTTAATTTGTGGATATTTTGTCCTCCTAGATTTCTGATGGCAGAAGGGATACTGATATTAGAAAAAAGAAAGATGCTGATGAAGATGTTAGTCAGCAGTTCA
>JAYDZE010224859.1:0-20336 GCA_034509125.1 Monilaria moniliformis
ATTGCGGTCGAACCATTCGTATTCGTCGTCGCTGGGGACGTAGAAGGACTCCGGTGGAAGATCGGAGGAGGTTTCTGGTAGATCTAACTTGGATTGATCAGAAGCCATTAGAATTAGTTCGTGCAATCGTGTGTTCGAGAGAGAGAGAAGGAGAGTTGGGAGGGAGTTTTGGAAGTGGGGAAGATTAAACAAGGCATATGGGTATGTTCCCTCATAAGATAATGACAAAGGAACAATGGTATTTTTCTAGCCCTCCTTCTAGCCAAGGACAAATCAGTTTCTATCTTTTAAACTACTGTGATTGAATCACTTGGTATGGTCTATATAAGGAAAATAAATGAAAATGTAATTGTGAAAATTATGTTATAGTTTTTTATTTTATTTTTGAGATAATTGCTAATTAAATCTCAAGTTTTGGGTGATAGATGCAAATTCAACCTAATTTTTGAACTATTGCAATTTAGATCAAACTTTTCAATTTATAGCAAAAGAATACACTTCCTATTTTTTTTTTGTTCACTGATTAACTAATGTGTCACAACTCGTTTACACGTGGATTGGATTTTTTGGTCACTTTCTCATTTCATGTCATTAAATAAATCTTGTCACGCCAGTTAATCTTAATCAAAAAGTCTAAGGAAGTCTAATTTGTAATAAATTGATAAGTTGGGTCTAAATTGAAACAATTTTAAAATTAGGTTTAATTTGTTAATTTTAAAATTGGGTTTATTATGAGAATGAGATACTATTTTCAGCGTTTCGATCATGAAAATCTAAGATAAATACATCTCATTGTTGGACGGGTACAACACCAGAATTTGAATCTCATTATGAGCAAGAATTTCATTTTTCTCATTTTTTAGTGTAATTATTTTCACTATGAATATATTGACTTTATATGTTAAATGCAATATTTTCAATTTTCATGATAAAATAAAATTTTATGTTAACTCAACCATATAGTGTGTGAACAAATATGAAATGCATGATGTGTGGAGTAAAAAATAAAATAAATTAAGATGTTGTACTGACATGGAATGGAACATCGACATATCATCGTAATTCGTACCATAGTTAGATGCATGCATGTGCATAGTTGAGCTATTCCACCAAAAGAAAATATTTTAATATTCACGATTGTTAATATTAATTTTCAAGCGGTATAGAGACATCTAAAATATGAACCATGTGATAGTTAAGGTGACTACGGACATTCACACATAGGTCGATTGGTTCGTACAGGAAACATATAGATAAGTGGGACAAAATAGAATAGTAAATTGATAGAAGAGACGCCTTAATGAATTTGATTCTATTCATTCGCATTCCATCTTTTGATATAATGGATTAGGTGACGTGTGTTTAGTACTATTTCGTTATAGGAGAATTATTAATATTCATAATCCCAGTCGACAAAAACTAAGAAAAAAGTGTCACAAGATAATAAAGAAAACAGGACAGTGTTACAAGATAACAAATTTGTAGTCATGTCTATTATTTAATAAAAATTATTGTGCGTGTTACACGCATATTAAATAATAAGAAACAAATAGTAGCTATATAATTTCAATGAGAAAACCCTAATGTCAAGAAAAATAAATAAAAATAAAATAGGACTGTGAATGGGAGAAGTTTGAAAAATTGGGGTTTCAAAATTTTCTTGGATGAATTTAATGGAAATTTAAATAACTCATAAAATTCAAGAATCGTAATTGATATCGACATCATTGAGCTTAACGAACTCCTTAAATTTCAAGGCGGGGTTACAATTTTCAAGTCAATATTCAAAATTGGTTAGAGCTGGCATTCATGATCTCATCTATTTAATTCACACTTTGATTTCAATAATTCAATAAATTTGATATAAGACCACCACCATATTTGAGGCTATCGTCGACGACAAATATAACCGGTACGGTACCCAATTAATTGTTCGAATTGAAATTTTAATCACCCCGCACTACACGCTTGAACGAATTAATTTACATTTTTAAATCAAAATACACACATTTTGTCTTATCTTATTGTTCGTGGCTACCCGTTGGATGAAGGCATGAAGCACCACTGGTTATAGGCAGGGGCGTAGTATTTGAATATCGACCAACTCGAGATTGAGTTTCTTGATATTAAGGCGAGCACGGGTTGAGTATTGAAAAATGAGGTTGATGATGTTACAGCTGAAAAGTGAAGTTATGGCTGAAAATGAAGTGTTGTTGCGGATGTCCTAATATTTCAGAATGTTCTATCAAAATGAAACTATACACGTATCGAAAAATCGCAAGTAATAATTTCCTGACAATGGTTGACCGCTCATGCAAGAATTATTACGAAGATTATTCACTTCGTAGAAATTTGGGGACCATCGCACGAGTAAAATGTTCGTAATCTAATAAATGAATCAAATCAAATAAAAAATATTAAATTCGGTTTAAATTTTTCGAGTTTTTAGATCAGATAGGATTTTTTTCTTCACATTTCAGATTTTCGGTTCGATTCGAATTGTTTTTTATAAAACCAAAAATATCCGAAAATACAAATTATATTATATATATATATATATATAATTTTATTTAAATTATATTTAAATAAGATCTTGTATTCAAGTAATATTTTATTTAAATATTTCTAACCTAATATATGTAACAATTAAAATTTCTTATTCCACATTTCTAAATTTTATTTTGAAATTTTTTGGTATTTCAGATTTTTCGATTCGTACAAATTTAGTTATAAAAATTTTGAATATTCAGATTCAGATTTTCGAATATTTCGGACCGGTTCAGATTTATATGCCCTCAAATTCAGATTTTCGGATCGATTCTGATTAGATAAAAATATGATCCAAAATTCGAATGCTCAACAACCTACATTTATCTCTATTTTCTCCGTTCCTTTCCCTTTTTTTTTTTTTAAAAAAAAAGGTAGATATATACGTGAAAATTAGATATGTTCTGAACCCATAGTGATGCTGGAAATCGCAGAATTAATGCGTTTTTTTTGCGAGATGACAGATGATAGCATAAGTTAACTACAGTCATCATAATCGTAACTCTCGCGTGTTACCGGGTTTGCACAACTTAATTAGTGGGCTGAACAGAGTAGTATAAAAATAAGATAATGATATTTTATGACCAATTTTATGTTATAATTTATGTCAAATTTTACATTGTTTGTTTTCGGAGAAGCAATAAAAACAAGATTTTAAAATCAAATAGAAAAGAGAATTCTTATTTATGATCCATGAAACTAAACATGATAAATGTCCATAAATTGGAGAATATTCTTTTTGTTACAATTCATACATACCTCCCATTCACTCGCACTCAAGGTGACTCACCCCGATCTATCGATTGGGTTGGGGTTAGAATGACGCACCCAAATGACTCACCCTAAATCCTTCATTTGAAAGATACATTTTACCAACTAATCTAATATTAATAATATTTTAATTGGTATGGAATATAATTGACTCTCCTTTACACATGACATTATCACTCAGCAGTTTTATTGGAGATATAGGATTAAATGTTACATCTCGTGATATATTATTTTAGGTAAATACGACTATATGTGAGAAACTTATTACCTACATGAAATTTTCAAAAGTTAAGCCGATTTTAATAGACAATAGTAGTAATTCATTTGTAAGTGGGATGCGTTTCATTACACTGAAGCCCAATTAAATACCCAAGCCCAGCATATTGGTCCCTATTATAAGCTCAATTTCTAATACCGATCCGGTTCCTTTTCATTCAATGCTAAATTAACGTCGAACACTATAGTTTTCATGCGAGAGAGAAAGACGGAGAGAGAGAGAGAGGGAGGGAGATAGAGAGAGAGATGCAACTACCACACAAAATGGCTGGCTCAAAAATGATAAAGAGAATAAACTCTTTCGCACAACATGTGAAGAAAGTGCCAGTTTTTCCGGCATAAATAAAACCTGAGCAATGAATCTGCTTTGCTGCATTGTTCCATTACAAATTACGTCTCGGTTCCTTTCCTCTTTCTTCCTCCATTAGGGGCTACCAGAGTTGCAGAATAACGTCTCAGTTTCTCAATTATCCTCCTCTCACTAATACGCAGCATCAACGAATGATACAGTTTCCCCTCCGTTGCACGACAACACCTGTTACAGGATTTCATGTCTTCTTCCAAAGAATTCGGACCGTAGAAACTCTCTCTATCATCAGCAAGGGAAGAAAGGGCTACACCAACACTCGGTGTTAGCAGCAGTTTCTTACTTGGATCCGAGTCTTTGGCAGACAGAACGCTCTCCTTCTCCAACAACCGGAATTTTGCTACTGCGTTTGTTTCTCCTGTACCTGACACGGCTAGATCAAGTGCGCAAAATTCATCCTCGGGCAACAACATTATGTAGAGTAAAACCAACAGCTCGTCTTGAGGCTCCCCGTCAAATGAGATTTCAAAGTATTCGGAATTTTGACTGACGCATCCAGAGTACCCCAGCTTTCTCCAGATTGACAGCCGCCTTCTACTTTGGCGGCAAGAAAACAAAGATAAGCTCCACTTGACAACAATATCTAAGTCGATGTTCAGAATATCAAACGGATTATCAGCTTCTGTAAAACCATATCTATGCAGAAGGGCTGCATTGCCCAAATGTCCGTATGTATTGAACACCTGAAATAATATTAGTCTTTCAGAACCCATCGACAAAATTATGTTAAAATTGTTATCTAGTCAAACGAGAGGCAAAAGAAATCCCTACCTCAGCTCCAGCTTTGACATCTTTGATCATGATAATTTCCAGGAAGGGAGACTCATTTCCTGAACCAGAAGAAAGTTCCAGGTCACTCCCACTTAAATCTCCTCCTTCTGAATGAGAATCATGAGTAGGCTCATCATCTCCATCACTTTCATGGTCAGTACCCTCCTTTTCAGTGTCAGTGTCACTATCGGATTCAGTTGTAATATGTACATCCTCAGCAGCTGTCTTGTGATTAAACCTAGATCCACAAGAGCCGATTGACTGAGTGATGGGAAGAAGAGCTATGATGCCAAAGATAAACAAGTAATCGGCAAAATCTCATTTAACCAGTCAGGAATATTCTAACTGATGGGATAATGATGCAGTTGTAATATGTACATCCTCTGAAAAGCATTGAAAAGCATCAGTAGATCACTCAGTCAGACCTCTGAAAGAATTTGGCTTGCGGTGAATTGTACAGGAACAAAACAAGAATCCACATGCTTAAGATGGGATAATGGATTTAAACAGAAAGACCTTAATCTTTCAAAAGTTGGCAGGGTGAACCAGTTTACCAACTAATGATGGAACGTAATGAACTGAACATGAGAAACTGATTACTGGCGTGTTATTTCTTCTTCCTTATCAATACAAAAGAACTTCACTTGGATCTTAGTTCTTCAATATTCAGCTACCTCAGATGACCAACTCATTGACACAAAAGACCAGAGTTTCTAATTTTTAGCTTCAAAGGAGCTTTCAGTAAGCAGGAAACCATATAAATATGTTAAATTGCTCATCCGTAACAGCTAAACATGGACATCACATTCTGGAAACTGGTCATAGAACACATAAAAGGTCTAAAAAATAGAGAGGTCTGAGAAGCAAGCTAAACAATGATGCAGAGATCTCTGTTTCAGAGTGAACATATACGTAAGAGATTTTTGTAGCAAATAAAATCAGCAAGTCTGTAGCAGGATTTATAATTAGTACACTGACTTTAATGTTTCATCTTAAATAACTTTCTCAAACCACGAAATTCCATCTCCTAGATTTTCTGAAGTGGTAAGCAAAATGAGATTTATGCAGAACTCACAGGTCAGCTAAAGGAACCATCCCGTAACCATGGTACTCATCGACCTGAAATGCCCGCGAAGCAACAAGACTCTTTGCAGCAAAATATTCGTCGACAGTGAAAGATTCTGGATTTAGCTCAAAAGATGCCAAATCCAAAACGGGTTTTATGCATTCATTCCAGTCTTCATGGACCAAAGCCTTGTCTTCTTTAACTGTCTGCCTACAAATTGCTATGATTATTTGTCAATAAAATACAGAGGTAACAAACAACAGACTAATGATATGTGGACATATCAACTCTATCCTTTAGTGATGAACAATTCAAATAGAGGCGAACTAATTATTAGGCATTGATTTTTAAACTCAAGTTTCTTTCTTTGCTTAAACAAAGTTGGTTTCAATTACAATATAAGTTAGTCACGATCAAGCTCTAATCATAATAAACTCAATTATTTGCTTCAATAGCTTTTTCTCTTTAAGATGTCTCAACTGTCAAGTATTCATTCACATAAATCCTAATGCCTGAGGAGTGAGCTCGACGCGCGATAGGCTGACCTTGTGCAGCTCCGTGCCGGCGAGGAGAGAGTCGATTTCAGAGAGTGACCAGAGCAGCGGAATGGGCTCGAAAGTGGGCAGTATTTGTAAATACTCGAACCACTTCGATTTGGCGCCGAGGATCTTCTCGTATATTAGGGCAAAGCAGAGCCCCAAATTTCCGCCGAGCTCCGCCTCCTCGATGAGTTCGCTGGCGGCGGAAGTCCTGACGGTGAGGCAACTCTGCTTAGGGATCTTCGCCACGACGTCACCCTCCTTCAAGTCGCTCAAAGCCTCCACGGAGATTGGCCGCGAGTCATCGGCACCGCCGCTTTCGGTTGCGAAGAGAAGGGCGTCGCTCCACTCTACGCCTTGGTCATTCATCCACCGTTTGAATGCTCTCATCTTTCTGCAATCAATACGTGCTTACAAAGGTTAATATGTCGTATCGGGAAACATGAGGCGGCGCGGCTGATAGAGGCGGAGTTACCTGGCGGTGGCCATTAAGCTCCGGCAATGCAGAGAGGTGACGTGAGTGGAGCTTGGCGGCGGCGTGTTAGTTATAAGAGCACAGGAGAAGGAAAGCGATACAACAAACAAAAACGTATTTAGTTGATTTGCATGTGTTAGGTATTATTTTCACAAGCAAACTTTATTGTAAAACTATTATTAACCCTAATTTTACTTCTTTAAAAAACTAAAAAACCCTAAATTTGATGACTCAATTTGCTTGTGGGTCCCAAATTTTCCCGGTTCAATCTTGCAACATGAACTCATTCAGCTCTGCATTCTGTTAAACCCTACATCTTAAACCCTTCTCCCTTTCCCAATAGAACGACGGAGGATGTCGGCGCCGGAGGTCATGTACGATGTCGCAATGAAACCGAAGTTACTCCGCTCGCTGCTGAGGGAGTACGTTCCAGACGAGAAGCACCCCTTCACTAACCCCTCGGAGCTGTCGTACGTTGTCTCGACCGTCAAAACACACAAATTGCTCTCAGAGCGGACACCGCCGGAGGCCCAGCAGGATTTGGCGGACGCCTGGAAATTGGCCGTCGATTCTTGGGTCAATCGATTGCTCGTCTTGGCGTCTAGCAATTTGGTAAGAAGACATGGCATTTGCATTTAATTGTTTCATTGTTCGCATAGACATGTCTGCATTGGGAATTAGTTGTGTAGGTTTTATTGGATGCTTGTTGGTGGTAGTAAACAAAAAATATAACCGGCCCAATGGTTTTTTTTTTTTTTTTGGCATCAATGTTTTAATTGCCGGGGTAATGTAATTTTATCTCCTTCCAATTTTCTTTTCCTCTTTGGTGTCTTTCGACATGTTTACGGTCACTGGGGGGATTTTATGATACGTGTTATTTGATGAAGCTAATATTTAACGACGATGTGTGCTTATATGCATTTTTTTTTTGCTCATGGATGCTCTTTAGCCAGATAAGTGTTGGGCTGGGATATGTTTGCTTGGATTGACCTGTCAAGGGTGCAGTTCAGAGCGCTTTTTAACTTCATATGATGTTTGGTTGAACAAGCTTCTCGTTCATATACAGGTATGGTTTCTTAGTGTAATGTACATTACAAGGTCTGGGGAGGACTTCTGTGGTTTAATTGCTAAGAATGTAATCTTGCAACCATAATTAATTTGTTGGTTCATTCTTCTTTAGAATTGAATGTATTATATTGTTATTAAGCTTCATGTTATTTGAATGTTGAAGTCTCTTTGCACTACAATTAATGGGTGGAGAGAACTTATTTGGGAGATTTAAAAAAAAAAAAAAGTTTTGGAAGTTCCAGATTTGTAATACATGCATTTTTTTTTGTTTACATTGTTTCTTTTATATTCTTACCAGCCTTCAGAATGTTCTCATTTTGTGAAGGCAGCTTCTTGTGCCTCTCTATCAGATATGTTTACAAGGTATGTGGATTTGAACTAGTATTAATATGTATGTTCATTATCCATGTGGTTTCTAGTTAGTTTTTGAGGACGATACTAAAGGCAAGTCCACTTTTTTTCATTGTTTTGCATGAAAATCTGCCATTGAAATAATGGAGATTCTTGAGACTGCAGTTATATTAGAAATACTTTACTTTTAAAATGGAGATTCGTCTATGTTCCATGTACTTTTAGTTACCATTTTATCAACCATGTTACTATGCAGAGATATCTGCGTACATGTAGATTACTCTTCTCAAGTAATAGGAGTTTGGAAACAAAGATCAACCTCCATATGGGGATCTTCAAATTAATACAAAAGCTTGGGTCTTGTTAAGTGTGTAGTGTAGTTGACATATATATAAACCTATTAAAGAATCTGAAAAAGATATAGTCCAGTGGGCTCTATATAAGATTGTGTTAGGGTGTTATGTGCTTCCTCATGTCAGACATGAAGGTTCTATTTGATCTTTCAACATTTCTTCAAATTCTGGTTATCATATAAATTGAGCTGTTAGTTTTTCTAAATTTTTCTGATGTGAATTAGGTTGGATGAATTTGCAAATGCGAAAAAGGATGCAACTTCACAGGCAACAAAAGTTATTCAGCTGTCACTGAAGCTGTTAAATGAAGAGAGCTCTTCTGTTGTATTGGTTGGTATAGCACAACATTCTCATGCACTTATTTATTTAAATGTGTTTTTGTGTGCGATTTTTTATTTTTTTTTGTATTGGACTAAGTTGTGATAGCATTGTTTTCAGCAGTATGCTCTAAATGAAAATTTGGTGATAAAAAAAGCTAGTATATGTTTATGTCAGGCATGCACTTAAACTAAGGGATCTATGTTTTGGTTCAAAAAGGAACTGTAATGTGAACTCGTTCAAGTGCATTTTGAATGCAAATGTGTTGCACCTATTCAGTGGCATGTCAGCTCAGCTCTTTATTAGTAGATTGATAGTTTAATTAGTAATATATTTAAACCCTTCCATTTTGATTAATTAATTATATGCAGACATGTTTTGAAAGATATCTGAAATTGGGGAAAATAAAAATATGAATAAACAAAGGATACTGAATATGTACTGTTAAATGGCTCGCCTTTTTTCCTTTCTTTTCATGTTATCTATGTTTAACAAAAGTATTTTCATGGTTCATCAAGTCATCACTCTGTCAATGTTGACTCTGATCAACACTATGTGAACATAACTTCAGATATGCAAGTTTAAATTTTTTTAATTTTATCTGGGATGACTGACTTTCAGGAAGAAGCTATGTGTCTCATACGTACATTGATTGATTTCTTTCCTTCATCAGTCCACCGACATTATGACAGTGTAAGTGGCTACCCTTATAATCTGCAGACGTATGGTAAATTTGAAGATTTGACCTCTTGACAAATAAATTTATTAGTTTAGATTATTATGAACATAATCCTTACAAGTACTCAAGTAAATTTGTCATTTGTAGGTTGAAGCTGCTATTGTTTTAAAGCTCATATCTGGAAAATGCTCTCCTAGTGTTTTGAAGGTGAGAGAGTTTATGAACTATTTGATTTGTCACTGAGTTGGAATTGAAGTCACCAAACTACTGGCACTATTGGTACAGAACCTTGGTCATGGCTTATCACTGCTTCCAAAATCGAGAGGAGATGAGGATAGCTGGTCCTTGCTGATGAATAAGATTTTACTTTATGTAAACGGCCAGTTGAATGATGCCTTCCAGGGTCTAGAAGAAGGTACTGAGAGAAGTTTCTGTTAGCAGTTGCTGATATTAATAGAAATCTCATAACTTGCTTGTTTTATTGCAGAGACCAGAGGTGCTAAAGCAATGAGGGCTTTGCTTCCCACCGGCAAAGAACCCCCACCTCCACTAGGAGGCTCAGCAATGTCTGAACAAAACTCAGAAATTTCAACCAGGAGGCCCGAGCGACTGTTGGCATCTAGAATTTCTTCTCTTCTGCAGTGCTGTTCTGACATGCTAACAACTTCTTACCCTGCTATGGTACTCTCTTGTTTCTGCATCTGATTTTGAGTGACAACGAGAGTTCATCTTTTGCAGTTTGATTTTCAGCCAAGCAGAATAAAGAATAACGCTTATGTGAAATGTCATGTTCCTGTTCCTATTGGTGGTCTAATAGCCCTTGCTGGGAGGGTGCTATTGGTTGATAGTTCCTTGCCTCTGTCCTCGTATTCTTTCATGACCACCCTGAAACAAGAATTTGTTTGTTCAGAAATCCCAAACCTGCAATTCCAAAGTCTGAAAATCCTCACAGCTATTGTCAAGGGGTTGGGCAGGTATATGTTGATTAAGTTGTAATTTATATGTTGACTATCAGTTCGCCCCTAATTTCTATAACTACATATTATATACTGAAATTACAACAATTATGAAAGAGCAACTCGTGCCAGACAAGAATAACTGTACTGATGAGGTTGGTATGATGTGGTGTGTTTGGACGAATAGTATGTTTTATCTGTGGTTACAGGATTAGGTGTAAGTGCATAACATTTCTTACCAGAGTGACAATGAGTGTTAATAGCGAAGGCAACTTTGCACCATATAGGTAAAAGCTGGATAAAGAATATTAAATCACCAAAAACTATTAAAATTGAAAAGGGACTTATGGTCCTAAGCTACATTCAGTCCAAAATATGAGTGTAGTAGAATAAATACATATTCAATTGAGTTCTCTATGCTTTACCAACTTTTGTTATCTATGTAGATATCAAGCATTTATTGTATGTAGCAGCCTTATTTGAATTTAAGTGCAGATGGAAGATTATAGGACCACTGAGGTTACAAATAGGTAGTTTCTTGGCAGATTGTTGTCTCGTTTCTATTGCTGTCATGGCTCCTGAACGTAAATACTATATGTTTAAAGTGCTTCAGTTTTATCAAAATTTCTTCAAGTTCTGTTGATGTTCATACTTTCTTATTTCTTTCACGCAGTCAAGTATTACCTTATGTTGCGAAAATTTTAGAGCTGCTGAAAGAATACTTGAGCAGATGTAAAATCCCTGATCTGAAGATAAAAGCATACTCAATTCTGAAAGTCCTGCTGATGTTAATGGGCGTTGGTATGATAACATGTTTCAATTTTTTTATTAAATAATGATGGATAGACTCCTGTAACCATGCACAGCATTTCAGTTTGAAAAATATTTACATTATGCGTGTGTTATGTTGAAACCAATGTGATGAAGTTTTATGTTACTATACATTGAGTTGTACATGTCACGTTACAATCTGCTAGACCCTCTTCGTTTAGTCACATAGCCTTCGTTTTTGCTCTTTGGACAGGACTTGTTGCAATTCGTGTTAGCCAGGATATTCTGAGCAATGTATTTGTTGACTTAGATTACTTTGGGAACGAGAAGGACTTTGTTTTTGCTCTTTGGATAGGAGTTGCAATTGATTAAAACAATAATTACAACAATTAATTTCAAAAAAGAAAGGAAAAAAATAAATAAATCGGGAAATCGGGTATCCGACTGCCCGGGTACGGGTACCCGTTTCGGGTATGCGGGTACCCGATAGTGAGTTCGGGTCGGGAATCGGGTGCATTCTTTCGGGCAGTTTCGGGTGCGGGTACCCGATAATTCGGGTCGGGGGTACCCGATTGCCCAGCCTGAATCAAATCTCTTATTTTATTTCATTCTATCCGCAGCAGCAGCAGCAGCAACAACAACAAAATAATAATAACAACAACAACAACAAAATAGCACATAACATTTTAACCCAAAAAAATCTAAAACCACAATACATAAAGGAAATTTCAAAGAAAACCTTAGTCTAAGCCATATTGCTAGCTCATCAAGAGTTACTATATCTAACATTGCGTCAACATTATTCGCGTATCGTACATCTGTAGTATAAGTTATATGAACCAAAAAATCTTTTAGAGAGCGAGAGAGGCAAAAATAGCAACATAAAATTGAAACGTAAACAAAATTCACAAACTAACTGATATTGTAACAACAATCTTCTGAAGGCAAGGAGTCGTATGTGCACATTGCCTCCCTTTATACTTCAGAAATTAACAACACTGTAATGACGACCTCGTTCTCCACAGGTGTCATCACATGCACGAAGAGGGGCTTGTCACCAGACATCGCGCAAGTACCTACCCGACGTTTGCAGATTTTTGACCATGCCCTCAGCTCCGGAGCTGCTCAGAGAACCCTGTAAAACAGAGTAGGTAGGTATACATAAGCTTAACACCAGAGATTTCTTCGGGAAATAGAGCTTAAAGCGATAAGTAACAAGGTATATGAACCGACTTTAGCATATAGACTATAGTCAAGCAAAAGTTTAAATGCCACCCACCCCCACCCCCACCCCCACCCCCCCCAAAAAAAAGAATCATAAAGACCCAAAAGCTCAAAAGAAGTCGTGATTCCTCAAGTTAACTGTCAATATCGCACAACTACAAAACGAGTAGACATGAAAAGAACAATATATAATGCCTTGTCTGCCTCATTCAAGAATCCAGGTCTAATTGGTAACAAAATAGCAAAACATGAAGAGTTAATGGTATAAGCATTAAATGCCAAGCATAAAGAGGACATGAAAGTAGTTCCGACCTCAATAGTGCCCCATGAAAATGAAGCAAAAATGGGAGGGGGGAAGGGAAGGAACACAAGGACCACCAAGAAATACAAAACCATAAGTCGCAAGAGGCACCAACCTGTTCTTGTGCAATTGTGTGGAGAGTTCGGTGTACATCACGTGCCATTCCCTTGGCATCACCACAGACGTATACATAGCCTCCATCAGAGATCATTTTCCACACATCAGAAGCCTATTATTCAGTACATTTAACTTAGATGTTAGTGAAATCAACTCCAGATATTTTATAGTTGGTGAAACTTAAGACAAAATTATTGACAAAGATTGCATACCCTTTGAGACATCTTGTGCTGTACGTATTCCTTTGTGGGTCCCTCCCGTGAAAATGCAACTATGAGCTCAGAAATCACTCCGGCTTTGACAAAGCTGTTCAACTCATCTTCATAAATAAAATCCTGCAGGGTTGCAGCAAGTAAAAAGAATTTATATCGGCATTCATTTGGAGGAAGAAAAAAAGTGTTTAGCAATAGCCAAGTAGATAACTGACCAGTTTACGGTTCCTACAGCCAAAAAATAAAATTGCAGGACCAAGTTCGGCTCCAGATTCCTTTAGAGCTAACCTTTCCTGAAATATTGGTAGAAAATTACAAGATAATCCTAGTTAGAGAAATCAGAATTAACGCCTCAAAAGTAGGTTTACGCTCAAAATGCATTCATACAAACCTGAAGGAAACCCCTAAACGGAGCCAAGCCAGTACCGGGGCCGACCATTATGATCGGTAGTTTGGAATCAGCAGGGAGTTTGAAGTTAGAGTTCCTAATAAAAATTGGTGCCCAACTGCAATCGCTACTTTCCTCCAAAGGCACAGCATTCTGATAAGAGGCAGATGGTGAGGTTTGAGGCAGAAGAACATATGCTCATGTAATGAGTGGGGTGTATGTAAATCACGATTAGAATGGCTATTAGAAATGTCATGATGATTCATCACTCATCAATTACTCAACCAAACTCGAAGATCTAATAACCATTTTCTTATTATCATCTTAAAGTGGGCTTTAGCTTAAGTAAAATACCTTAATCCATGTAGAGCATATACCCTTATGGATTCGTCCTGTTGGTGTTTTGTCGTAAACCAGAGCACAAGTCACATGAACTCTGGTTGGTGCAATTCTGAATGATAGTTGAAGAGTTGGTGAGAAGCTAAGATTATAGAGAATAATCTATCCAAAAAAAAGAACACACAGGGATGAATTTTGCTATGTCCAGGAATGTTTCATGTGACCAGATTATAACTTATAAGACGACATATTGCTAATATAGTTAGAACACCAGCACAAGTCTTGAATTTTCATATTGAAATAACATCAAATGAAACAGGAAGGCAATAACTCACTTTGGGGAGGATGAGATAGAATAAAATCTGGGCTGCAGGCGAGGAGCAACTGCTGCAAAGAAAACACCTAGAGGAGGCTTGGCAGACGGGAACTCGGCCATGACCTCAAGTAGGCTTCTCTGACATGCAACTACATACTGTGCATATTCCTCCTGAATATGTGGGAACATAAATATTACAAGGTGGAAAATTCACCAGTTTATATAACAAGGTAATATTCGACAGTGTGAACGATTCCAAAACCTTTCCATCAGGGGATGCAAGATACCGGAGCCGATCAGCTTCACTTTGGTCGGAAGCATATTCTGCTAATGCAACTAGCACAGACTGGAAAACACAGGTGTATGTTTGAGCTTTAATTCCCCAACTATGTTCAAGGCAAACCCATTAGCAAATACGACAATACAGGGGTGACCAATATACCTTTTTGGGCATACTCATAAGATCTGCATATTTAGTGAGAGCTGTTCGCAAAGTGCAAGGGGGGAATGGAGGTGGCAAGGAGCTCCCACTGAGTGGTGTGCCATCCTCGTTATCGGTATGAACTGAAAAATATGTTTGTGGAGACAGATTTAGTAATTTTTCTGCTTCCTCCACATTCTCAAGCAAATTCTCACAGTAGACACCAACATGGTCCCCTGTTTCATAACTGTGGGATAAAGAAGTGCATAAGCAAAAATTAAACTACCTCGTTTTGAACTAAGTTAAGTCAAGTTGAAGCCAAATGGAAATTGCAATATGTTAGGTAAAATCATATAGGCTAAAGAAATATAGTATAAACTTACACAAGTCCTGTGCCTGATATGTCAAACTCCAAATGAGTGCAAGAACGATCTGATGCGGGGGTGTGGAGCTCTCTCTTTACAGCAACATTTGCCCTTCAACAAACAAGCATGCAAAATGGTATTTAGAAGAAAAATCCTTCAAATTATAATAGAAAATTTTGAAAAGAAAACAGAAGCAAGCTTAATACCTGCAGGGATGTTGAGCATCATAAATAGTGTTACCATTGGCATGATTATTTGGAGAGCCATTCTCTGTAATTAATCCATCTGTTTGATCATGGAGCACAACACGATACTGCAAAACCAATGCGGTATATGGAGTAGCAACTGTTGCATCATCCTCATTGCGAAGCAATTTATCCAACTCAGGCCACACTAATTCACGCCTGAATCAGAAGCAAATATAAACACACTCATAAAATACACATACACAACTGCAGACACACATGTGTACACATATATAATATAGAGTCCAATCATTCCAACAATTATTTCAATCTAATTACCATGCAGTAAAGTCATCTTCAATGCATTGATCATCATCTCCCAAGCCTACTGGGACAAGCTTCTTTCCTCCTGGACTCAGGTGAAATTTTCCTTTTTAAAATAATGTAGGGAAATAGAATACAGTGATTCCATATACTTTACAATGACAAACATAGTTTTGTAGGAGATAAATCTACCAATTGAGATCGTCATGAATGTTAATTAGTGTCTTGCATACAAAAAAACTATATCAACTATCCAAATGAAAGAACATTCTCAGAACCAATATACCTTGCTCGGTGATAAGGTCATCTACCACTATCGCAATCTGTCAATAACAATTAAAGAACGAAAAATAAAAAGTCCATCACATGCACATGACTGTGAAACTTAAGAATGGTCGACTCAAGCAACTGAACAAGTGTTAGCAACATGCAGTTATATACCTTGTTGAAATGTTCGTATTGTCTATTCCCCAGACCAAACACTCCATACTGAAGATTCTTAAGCCAGTCCAGCCTATCTTTTCCCTGCAACAACAATGCTCACCCCATATATCACACTTATTATGAAAAGGACGAAAATCATTCATTGCTAAGACGCTCTACCTCAGTAAACCATTTGTAAAACCTCGCAGCATTGTCAGTAGGCTCACCGTCTCCATATCTGCAGCCAGCCAACCCTCAACTAAATCAATAAATCACAATTCTACAGAAGAGATATAATATTTGCACCCATAAATTACCGCAACCGTGCAATCAAGATACAGCTTGAAGTTGAAAAATAAGGGAACCTACGAGGCCAGGAAAAAGAATGCTAAACTCTCCTTCCTCAACTTCTCCTCGTACTCATCATCATCGGCAGCATAGTCATCCTATCACCACCCAAAAAATCAAGATCAGGACTCTGCACTACTAGAACAAATTTTAAAGATTTGGACAATAAAAAAATGGGAGATAGAAAAGTAAAACAAGAACATACCAAGTCAATTACTTTAAACTTTGCCTGTGGATATCTAGCTTTAGCTTCCTCAGCAAATGCCTATAACAATACACCACAATAATCATTTCGCCGGCAAAAGTAAATCCAAATCTTTGCCCAAAAAGTAGCATCAGTTAAAGTTGCCGGCCATAGAAAAGCGTTTACATCATGCAGCAAAAGTCCACAAAACAATAGTTAAATCTTGACTAAACCATTGATGAAGCCATTGTAGATGACAATTCTGATGATTCAAAATTTTATGTTTTTCTTTTTCTTTTTTCTTTTTAATTCCAATTTTCTAGAAAATATGCACCTTTTTCCTACCTTTGCAAAACCTTCAGCTGTACCAGTCTGTGTGCCGAAGAAAACCGAAACCTTGGTCTTCTCGTCCTCCGCCTCCTCCGGCTCCACCGCCGCCTTCGGCACCACCAGCTTGGGCGGCTGCAGCTGCTTCTTTCCCGCCGATCCGGCGGTGCGCCGCCAGGCCAGCACCACGACGCAGCCTATGAGCACCGCGACCAATGTAGTGAGCACCATCGCAAGGTCCCTATTCTCCATCAACATCGCCGCCACACCCCGCGGCGCCGCCCCCTCAATATCGCCTTTTAAGATCGCCGCTACAAAATCGAGCGGCGAGAGCTTTGGCGACGAGGGTTCCATGATTTTCCCGAACTAGGTCCGCGCTAGATTTCCGTAATTAACTAAATCAAATGCAATCAAATAACAAATTGAAGAAACTATCAAAGAATTAATTAATAAAAATATCTCTATATATATTTATATAACATAAATATGTATATAAAATATTCAGAGTCTCCCCCCTTCCTCCGGTTTTGAGGTTTAGATGATTTTGTTGAGAGAATGGGGACACGTTGGGAGGAACTCTGACTTCCACAGTTTGAACGAGAGATGGTGTTCAATGGAGTTTTATCGAGGAGAGAGAGTGAGAGAAGAGAGAGAAAAAGAGGGATGGAGAAATAACAAGCGCTTCTTAAACTAGAGTGGTTAAGACCACCTAACACTGGTTGACCATGGTTACACCTGGGAAAAATTAGGGTAATTTATTTTAAATACTAATAGAATGTGAAAGGAAAATGAATAATACAAAATTAATCATTTAGAAGCTTAATTGGAGATCTTTAAATGTAGATTTTGACTATTTATTATATGGATGTGATACTTGTGGATGATGTTCGGTTTATTGGACGAAATAATAGTGAAATAATAAGAGGTAAGTCAAGATTCAATCTTGAATAAACAAAAACTATTTGATTGGACTATCAAATTTTATATAACAAAAATATGTTTAATTAGTAATATTATATAATACTAAGTTAATTCACATTTACTAATATACCCTTACAATAATCATCTTTTTATAAGATGCCTAATATCAATTATATTGAGAACTTTCAGCATATGAGTTAAGCCATCAAAAACATCCACACATTGTTAATGTCTAACTCAAGAAGTTCTCTCCCTATAAACAAAAATAAAAAATAAAAAAAATAATTAAAAAAATCATTGTCAACAAATCAAGAAGTTCACATTCTATGGCTCAAAATGACTCTCAACTCAAAACACAACAATTTTTACTGTGGAAAAAACGCAGCAAAGGTTTTCGTACAAGAAACAATGACGTTCAACCTCAAAAACACAACGACTTCTCTTTTTAACTTTTTTCCCCTCAAAGTCGTTGCAAAATTAAAGAAGCGCGGGAACCATTTTGCTTCTAAAAAATTCATTATTTCCCTCATTAATTATATTAAATGGTTTAATGTGAGTAACAAAAAATAAATTTTGTTGTAATTATGTAGAGAATAAAGGAGTGAAAATTTGTATTTAGTTGGAATGGAAACAAAATTGTTTCTCAGATGGAGGATGATAGGAGTAAATTGTTGCTAGGAATTTGAGGTGGAATTTAATTTTAAATGAATAAAATATGTATTTGTATACAAGATATTGGAAGAATCAGGAATTGAAGTGTAAAAGTAGGGGAAAGCTAGAAATGCACACAAGAAGGGAAAAAAGAAGCAGAAAATCAAGTTTTTTCACAAACTGCCTAAGGAGGTATCAAGCTACCCAATTTAAAGGTTGGAAATTCGCCGTACTACAGACAAAGTTGTCATTTTCCCAAAGTTAGTGAGCTGCCTTAGTTGCGAGTAAGGGTAAAAATGTCTATCCAAAAGATGAGGAAGCAGAGCTAAAGAGGAAGCCCATGCCTTCCACTATTTAAGGAAGAAAAGAAGAGAGATAAAGGATCTACTTTACACACTTCACCATTTTTCACTCACACTTCACACACTCACCTCTCACATCAGAGTCAGTTTTTGGGGAAGAACACATGAATCATTATGGGATAGGGCAGTAGAAGAAATACTTATTTTATTTTTCCTGTTCGATTTCGAAAACTACTGTTCCATTTGCTTTTGTTGAGAAACTCTTTTGCTTAGTTTAATTTCTTTAAATGTGGGTGTTGCTGCACATTTGCTGAAGGTTGGTTGAATCTCGTTGTTTCTGTTAGTTTCTTGAAAGAAATTCTCTTATTTTAGTTAGGCTCTTCAACGGTTTTCTGCGTTTGTGTGTAGCAGGTCTCAATTCAAGTTTTATACAACATTTTTAGCTTAAGATGTCTCTCTCTTCCAAATCTGTTGGCAGTAGTTTTATTTTCAATTCTAGTCCAAAATCATGGGTTTTATTTTAAGAATAGCTTAATGTCTAGTTTAGTTTGTGAATTTCACCCGTTCTTTTAAATCTCATCTCGGATGTTTACTTAGCTTCTTGGCAGAGCATGTATCGTAATTTAGTTTAGTTCCAGTAAGTTGCTTTTCATATGTTGCATTTAAAGTCTTTGTCTAATTGTTGTAACTTGTCTTTTTCTTTTTCCTAGTTCAGATTAAAAAATCTGCACTTTTCAATTCAGAAATTAACTAAAGTTGTTTGTTTCCTATAATAGAAAGTTGACTTTAATTTCGAGTTTTCTGCATTTAGGATCAGCTGCAGTCACGTTTTTTAACTTTCAAGTTGCCTAGTTTAATTTCAAAATTCTAAGTTGCCCGATTTGGTTTCCGAAGTTTTTTGCTTGCTAATTTATGCTTAGTTTAGTTGGTAGTTGAATTGTTTTTCACATTTAGTAGTTAATTTATTTTGTGTTCCCCAATTTAATGGAATTAGGGTAGCGGCATCATCAAAACCTTTAGGTTGTAGGAAATGATTAACAAAATTTTCATACCTCGTGGGTTCGATACCCCTCCTTACCCTTACACTAATTAATAGCTTTTTGAAAAGTGAGAAACAAATAATTTTTTTGATTGGATGGTTTGTTCTTTGACGATAGAACTTCTAATTAGCCTATAACAAGGGATGAAAGTTTATGAGATAAGGAAGTTGAATTTTTCAATTTATAATTAAAAAAAAGGGGGAGGAACCATGAATTTGTTTAGAAACAAATCTTTTCTTGCCCATCAGTCTCCTCTCTGAACAATCTTGAATTGCTCATATACATAGATGGGAGAAGATGGAATATGGTATGCAGCGCCTGAGTTACTGCAAGTGTTGATGGAAAATTTATGGGAAAGGTGAGGACAGAATGGGATGAAATTGTCGGAGGGATGAGGCCCTAAGGCCATCCTTAACCCAGCCCCAAAATTCCAGCCCCAAAACAGCCACAACCCAATTTTGGTCCGCCACGTCAGCTTTTTATTTTTCAGCCCCAACACCACTAACCCAGCCCCAAAATTTCAGCCCCAAAACAGCCACAACTCATTTCTTATCATTTTATCATTTTTTTAAAGCTTCAATTTTAGTTAGTTTTTTTAATTAACTTGTTTGTAAAATAAAGACAAGAAATTGGAAAGTTA
>JAYDZE010224970.1:0-20336 GCA_034509125.1 Monilaria moniliformis
TATATGAGTGCATTTAAATGAGAATACTCTCTATATGCATAATTAAGAACTAATATTGACCATAAGATTTCAAAATGGATGTTCAAGATTTAATGAAGTACAACATCGTCATCACATTTAATGTATATCATTAAATGGTAGAATAGTCTCATTAATGTATTAATTATCCGATTATTTGGGTAGGTGGCGAAATTGTAGGGATTAATTACTACAAAAATCTACACATAAATCTTTTCAATATCATGCATTTATTCCTAATCATCATTTTATCTTCATTTTACTGGCATTGGAAACCGATACTATCTTATTTCTTCCTTATTTATCGCGTGTAAACCCTCACCGAAATTATCATTATTACCTTATGTATATATCATCATACATGTCAACTAATATCATTGTACAAGAAAAAAAAAAACAAATACAACATCTTCATGCCGTGAACAATATATCTTCATACTCAAGATGAAAAATCATTACACTACAACATCGAATGACACATACACAACTGTAATTAAATTGCATATGTTAAAACATAATCAATGTTACTACCTCACCGTAATTATCATTATTAAATTACATAAATATCATCATAATTGTAAAGGTGTATCAATATACAAGAACCAAAATAAATACAATATCATCATGTCGTGACCAATATATCTTTTCACGACAAAAAATCATTACACTCAAACACCGAGAACACCACACTGAAACAACTATAGTGGATTTAATTACCATAATCTTAATTACCATATCTGAAACCCACGTAAATAGGCGGTAGTTAGTTACCATATCCAAAGATTTCATATGTACAAAAAATCTCTTACCATAAAGTAAGAAATTACCATAACCGTTTGAATTTAATTTTACAAAAATATTCTTTCATTATTAAACTAATAATAAATTGGCTATCATGTGTCCACGTTTGTGTCAGTCATATCTCAAAAATGTACGATCGAGATGTGGTTTTAGTTATGCATTGAAATATTGGTTCGGATATGATTACATTCTTTAGGGGTGCGTCAAAATGAGAACACCCCTTAGATGTATAACTAAGAACTAATATACACCCGATGATTTCGAATTGGACGGACTAGATTGTAGGAAAAAACATATCATTATTGTTTGATACAAATAGGGTATAATTGCATAAAAAAATCCCAAGATTTTAAGAAAAATCCGAAAATCATCGGATCTCCTTAAATCCCACGATTTAGGGAAAAATCTCACGATGCAGATATCATTATATGTGTAGAATTATATCATTAATTTAACCTATATATAACATTTTCATTAATAGGAAAAAAAATTCAATATATCGGATGAGAATGTATCATCATAAGTATAAAAATGTATAATTATGAGAAGAATAATGTATCATTATCAAATAAAGAAGGTATCATTTCACACGAATAAAGTATCTTTATCATAATTAAAAATTGTATCATTATCGGCAGAAGAAATTATCATTAATCGTGCACGAAATATATCATTATTCATCATTAACCATATCATAATGCGTCTCAAGATTTTTTCCATAAAAATCAGAATCTATAATCAATCTATTTTTCATAAAAACCTGTTATACCATAACTGATGAGAAATTTTTTTTACTAAAATATCATTTGGCTATTATAATGACGCCATGTGTCATGCTTTGCATCCATCAGATTCAAAAATGTGTGGTTATGATGTGTTCTTAGTTATGCAATAAAAAATAGTTCTCATTTTATTACAACTATATATATATATATATATATATATATATATAATATATAGCGGTGCATTAAAGTGAGAACATCCCTTAAATGCATAACTAAGACATAATCTAGACCTTAGGATTATAAAACAGATGAACAGGATTTAAGGAAACCTATTATCATTATTTAGTACAAACTATATCACCATAAGGGTAATAATGTCACATAATTCAAATATGCGCCTTTTAATTCGGTAGTTGGCGAAAGAAGCAGAGTTATTTTTGCATGAAATCTCACCATGATCAGTACACCGCCAAAATCTGAACAAAGATACAATCTTTGAACTCAATCATCATTGTTGCGAAAAATTGTTTCATATTCTCTCAGCGACGAGCATCATTTTTCTCTTGAAAGAGCAACCAGTCATAGCTTCTTCTCCGGCGAAAGCTTTGCTCCAAACGGCCATAACATCAGTTTGTCATCTACTTACCGAAATCCTATTGATTTTGATGTGTACTGTGTTCAAAATTATTTATGGTGTTGACTGATATAGATTTTGTTTCTGCCCTGTGGTAAACATGAGGCATCTCTGACTTCGGCCCCTATTTTAATCGTTTAATGATATGTGGAAATTTATGTAATGATATGATATACGAACTATGATGATATTAGAACTGACTTATATTCACTGCTTGTTATGATGATATTGTTTCTGTGAAATTATACTCTGTGAAATTTTACTATTTGTAATGATGATGATATTGTTTCATGATGATATTATATGAGTTTTATAATGACATGACATACAAAGTGTTATATTTATTGTGATTATGACATATTTATTGTTTAATAGTATTTTGTATTTTACTCGTCTAATGATATGTGGGATTTCATGTAATGGTGTTATATTAGAACTTTAATGATGTTTGACTTGAATTAAATTTATTGCTTATTATGATGATTTTGTATCTAAACAATAATATGATGTTATTTGCATGATGATATTATGCGAGTTGTATAATGATATCACATATGAGGACTTATATTTGTTATGATGATGATATATTCATTCTATAATGATATTCAGTATTCTGTATGGTGATATTCTGGTAAATGTATAAAGATACGAAATGTTGGACGCAGTTGTTGTAATTGTTGGTGTATATCAAAGTACCACTCTATAGTTAACCTTTGTTTCCGTTGCAGGGTGTAAACAACAACGTGTGATAGATGATGTCAACTACGACATTGACGTTCCCCTCGTACAATTGATGGGGCCCAAGAGACTCAAAGGAAAGGCAGAGGTTTGCTCAACCCCAGAGTTATGTAGTTTGTAGTAGGGGCCTGCTGAATCCTGCACCAATGCATATCGACTTGACACCATCAAAATTACTATGATATATTAGATCATTATAATATGTTCAACTAGTCATAACGCACGTCGCTAGCACACGAAAAAAAAACAATGATAGAAACAATATTTGTATATATAATGCAAACTTGTTAACATTACTCAACTTATAATATATCATCAGAAGTATGATGATAAATCATTATTATAACAAATTCAAAAAAATCACACTCCAAATATGTCTTGATGCATATCACACTAACCAAAATAATCATTCCAATACATTTAAATTAGCATTACATATCTTGAAATATGTCATTCATACTTAAGTAAAAAATCGTTCAAAACCATTAAAAAAAAAAGCTCAAGCTTGACGCAATAAAAATGATAGAGACAATATCATCATATCTCCCTAAGACATAACATCTTAAAAAAATTTAACCTCATTAATATAATATTAAATATAACTACATCTACAATTTAAACACATCATTATCATACGGGAAAATTGTTCTGTGTCAACAAAAATAAGCATTGAAGCCTAACGTGATGACAATAATACAACCATTAACTGTATATATTCTGTAAACTTATTAACTATTTAACTTGTAGTATATCATTAGAAAGACGATGCTAAATCATTCCACTATGTCTAACTTAACATTATATAACTTCTTATACCACATCAATATACTGCTTAACAGTGCGAATTTGCTTAAACAACATACAAAAACTAACCATTAATGATTAATAAAACCCTTCGGTAGTCAAACGATAGTTACCATATGAGAAAATCGAATATACACGGTAGTTATTATATGTGTTATATAAAAAATCACTTGCCATAATAATAGGGATTTACCATAACTGCATACAATTGAATGTAATGAAATATCCTTTAATAAATAGCCTTGTAAAAAAATCGCTGCCACGTGTTCTCATTCCTGGCAATCTAATTTCAAAATTGTACGATCATGATTTGGTCTTAGTTCTGCAATAAATTTTAGTTCATAAATGGTTACAACTCTATCTCTCTCTCTATATATATATAAGTATAGTAATTGTTGTTAGAGTAATACTTCGAACTTTGACACATTAGTGATTTCTCAGTTTTATATAAAATTATATAATCTATACTCATTTACATGACTACGTTGTTCACTTAATAGCTAATGTCAATTTTTTTGGTAACTAAAGCTGACATGAATGAGTTTGTGGTCGGATTTTCAGCTCGAATTTTCAAATTTTTGTGATGTCTGACTCAAATTTCCTACAGACTCTTATACATATTAGCTTTAGTTGATATTTATTTAAATTTCAAACTATTAGTTTTGTATTAAATAACATTTTGCATCCATTTTTTGGCCTCTAAATCCTAACGTGGTCTGTCGGATACTACTGTGTAATTTTTATTTTTAAGTTTTAAATGACATTGTAGAAAACGTCATCGTTTATATGCACATCGTCATTTAGGGCACAAAATAACGGAATGGTTAATTTTTATTTTAAGTATTATGGCACAATATAACGTCGTTTTGTGTTATGCCATTTGATAAATAAAAAAGAATTACACAATGGCATTTGGCGAGCCTTGTCAAAATTTCGGAGATTGAAAAATAGATATGAAAGATTTTAAATACAAATCTAATAGTTGAGATTGAAATAAATATTTCTTAAAATATTTCTTAAATAATTCAAAAAATTTATAATAAATAGATATAACTTAAGATTTAAAATGATATTTATCGATAAATAAATAAAAGTGAGGATATGAGTAAGCTAGGTTACTGCGCGGCTTCGGAGCACCTGTCATGTGTTTGCTATACTCGAGGTTCTTTTTGGCAAATTTATATTAGAAATATGTTTTTAATATTTGATAATTCTATTCATGATATTCTCTATCATTTATTTTAAAAATAATAAAAGTAATTTTTGAATTTATTATTTTACCTATAGCGTTTAATTTAAATTCTAAATAAACTATAATTATTGAACAAAACAAATCTAAAAAAACACAACCATCATGGCTTCGGCAGCGTCAAAGAAGCTCTTTCCAAAACTGTCTAAATATAAATTACGCAAAAGAAAATTATGAAGAAATATTTCTTGGTTCCGTCCATGTGCAACTCAGACTCTGGGACATGAAGAGAGATTATTTGAAGCAAAAAAGACATAATTCTTCTGGCTTCATCGGCGTTATTGAATCTTCCCCCATTCCTATTCCTATATAGTGGATCCTTCTCATGTGTTACCCAAGTTTCAAGAGATGATATTCGTTCTGTAGCAGTGGCGTATCCAGAATTTTTGATATGGGGGTGCAAGTTATACAACAGATAATTACATAACACGCTAAAAAAATAAAAAAATAACAGTTAAAGAAGTACATCTTGAAATATTATTCAATTTTAATAGGCTCCAGTGTTTGTATTTATCTCTATATTCTGTAACTATTGTAAATTGAAAAATAATGGGCTAGTATTAATAATAGGCTAATGTATTAGTAATTGACTAGTATCAGTAATAGACTCATTTACACACCAAATAAGATTGGATTTATGCTGGATAAAAATACATAAATAATTAATATTATATAATAAATTAATACTATTTAAAAATTTGGGGGTACAACTGTACCCCCTTGTTTCAATGTAGATACGCCAGTGTTCTGTAGAAAAGTCCACTAAATCTTTTCCAACTTGGCTCTTCATTGTTGGCTGAGGTTCGGGAATAAGATTGGTTTTTATCCAAGCAAATACAATAGAAATTATATTGGGAATTTGATGGAAATTGGAACTTGAGAAAATCGATGGAGAAACTGAGGGAGTCACATGTGAAAAACGGGAAAAGAAGAGGAATATTGAGATGAGATGGAAGAAGACCAATAATGGAGATAGGGAAGCTATAAGGTTTAATTCATGAAGTATTTAATTTGGGGCTATAGAATAAAATAGAAAATTTATTATTATAATTATTATTATTGACACTGACAAATTACAAGCATATGCCAAAAGGACGGACCTACTAATGGAGTATCCTCATTGCTATTGGAGGTTTGAATTGGATATGAAAAGCTTTAATTAGCCTAAGATCTTGTGGCTAATGCAATGGTGTAATGATAAAGCTTCTTGAGGTTCATATTCGAGTGTGACCCACATACAATCTCAAGCATACAAATTTATTTGGATACTTCAAATCTTTTTCTCTCTTAATCTTAGTGTGGTCCAATCAAATACCAAAAAATTTAGTGCAACATTGCTATCATATTTTATCTTTCTTTCTTTTTTTAACTTCTGGTGGGGTGGGGGTGTTGGGGGAGGGGGAGGGGGAGGAGGATGTGACATTTTATCTAATGAATGTGGTAGTTTTTTTGCACAAATTGATGCTATTTCTCATTCGAGGCTAGTTTCTAACACAATAGTGATACAAGAAAATTACAAAACTTCGTCCCTTTAAATGCATTTCATTTGCATGACAAAAAAGAAGAAGAAGAAGAAGAAGAAAAAGCAAGTCTGTATTGTAGTTTATATATTACTAGTTCACTTTTATATGTTATATGCACATTAATGGTAACTAAGTCAATATATTAATACATTATTTGAAGCATCAGGGTTTTAGCCTTTAGGGAAGTTTTATTTTATGTTCAATTAACAAAATATATTCCATATCAATTTTATTTTTATTTTTGAGAAAAAAACGTAACAACGTTGAGACATTAGGATCATAAAGGTTAAAAGTAGTAGAGGGAGAAACTAAATATGGAAACCACATAAGTCAAAAAGAAAAGAACTTTTTAGGCAAGTTGTAAATGCACAAAAAAGTGTGGCCAATGATAGATATAGGACATCATACGCTTGGTTGGACATGTACACTTGCGCCCATCGTTGGATCAAGTCGATGTCGGCAAATTCTAGATTTGAAACCAATCTCGATTCAATAGTTATTATTTAAAAAGTGCATGACATGTAAAAAGAAACAGGAATATTTTAAATTTTAAAAGTGATATTAACTTTATTTATTTAATTTGTGTGATACTGTTTATGTTTTTATAGCATTAATATCTCCGTAACTTGAGCTTCTAAATAGTGAATTTTTTCAATCGGGCGACGTCCCTCTAAGTAGGGATGTTAATCGGACCAATCCGTTCAGGTTTGGGCCAATTCGTTCGTATTGTCGGGCTATTCAATTACGGGTTATTCGAGTTGTGATTTTTTCAAGTTAGAAATTCTCAACTCTAACACTAAATTATCAGGTTTTGGGCTAATCTATTGGGCTAATCGGGCTCAAACAAAATTATGAATTTTTTTAATTAATACATTAATCTTGATAATCACATATTTCTAAAAAAAATAAATCCATAAATGAATGTCGCTTGAACTCAAACTAATATGTAACTTTCAGAGAAACAAGAACATACATTTTTCACAAATAATTATAATTTTTTTAATTTTGAATCTAACTATTTTTTTTATTAAATATTATAGTAAAATATAAAAAAGTGAAATGATGAATATAACTTTTGAATATTGAATCAAAATGCAGTTGTATACATATGAAAAAAAAATTCTTATTATACTAACTTTTAAAAGTTTGAAAAAATTTAAGGTAATTAAGTTTGAAAACTAAATAATGAGAACTCGCTAATTTTCAGATCGATCCTATGAGCCGCGGGCTATCTTCGGGCCAACTCTATCGGATTGCGGGCTATTCGGTTTAGGGTAATTTGGTTTGAGATTTTTTTCGGGTTACAATTTTTCAGCCCTAAGCATGTTGTGATTTCAGATTAATCCGGTCAACCCATGAATTCTGGGCTACATTGACATCCCTATCTGTAAGCATGACTTTATTGTTGATTTATAAGGTTTAGCAAATTTCATAATCAATGAGCTTTGTTTGGTTTAATTTAGGCGAGGTGCAACTAAATTAAAAAACTGAAGCTAAAATAAAAATTTAATGGATGTAAATTAGGGCATGTGCACCATCTTGCGTGCCACTCACAGAGCGTACATGCACAGCGTGTAACACGCTGCTGCAAGGTGTGCGAGCACAACAATTAACATAAGAAGTTGTGTAAAATACCGGGCACGCATATCACGCGCCCGGAGCCGTGCGTCGCAACCAATGCGGTTTGCGCGTGCTACACACGCCGGGGCTCCGCAACTGGGCTTCGATATGGCAGCTTTTATTTTTTAATAAATATGAATTTTGTTTTTTATTTAATATTTTATTAATTAAAAAAAATGGTTGAATAGCCGTTTGAATAATTTTTTTATTGGTGTAGCCGTTGGCAACGTCAACTACACCCTTTGATTATTTATTTTTCTTTTTTTAGTTATTTCCCTATCTATACATACCCCTCACATTTCACATCGTTCCCACACCACAATTTCAAAACTTTTCAAAATTCTCTCTAAATTCTTGTAAGCATGCCACACGGAAACGACACCGGCAATTTCTCCAAGAGAGTGGTTCAAATGACGAATACACCAATATTCTCAAGATGATTAGTGAAGTCGAGGCGGTTGCAAGGGGTTCTGTGGCGAAATTGGAGGTGACCAATCAACCTCGACAAAGGTCGTACATTCATTGTGATCGGGAAGGAGCAACCACCCGTCTCGTGCAGGATTATTTCTTCGACAACCCTTGATGGGGGTCGCGTGCATTTCGACACCGATTTCGTATGTGAAATAATTTATTCATGTGCATAGCGAAAATGTTGGTCGCTCGTGAAGAATTCTTCCAACAGCGGCACGATGGCATGAAAACCAATGGTTATCGACGCTCCAGAAGTCCACGTCAAAACCCGACAATTAGTGACCGGCGGGTGTGCCGATATTTTCAACGAATATCTCCATTCGTGGAATCAACACGGTGAGATTGTTTGAAAAAAGTTCAGCCACAACATTAGAGAGGCATTCAGTCCTGAATTATCTAAAGAGGCCAACAACCGAAGTTGCCAGATACTGCTTCGTACACACGAGACATGACATGAATAGACTGACATATGCTTGGAAGTATCGACTGTATGCATTGGGAGTGGAAAACTTCCCAAGCACATGGAAGGGGCGTATACTAGCGGGCACCACAGCTGCCATTTGTCAGTTACGCTAGAAGCAGTCACTAACCACCAACTATGGTTTTGGCTTGCTTTCTTTGGTGTTCCCGGATCTAACAATGATATCAACGTCCTCAACCATTCTAACATCTTCAACGATGTCTTGAATTGTAGGGCGTCAGCTGTACGATTCTTGGCATATGGTCGTCGCTACGACATCGACTATTATCTCGCCGACGACATCTATCCGAGATGGCTGACGTTCGTAAAGACATTTTCGTGTCCAACCGGCCCCAAGAGACGTCGTTTTGTGCAGAAATTGAAGTCTACGCGAAAATGATGTGGAACGAGCCTTCAGTGTCCTCCAAGCACTATTTATCATCGTCAAAGGTCTGCGGTGTATGTGGGGCATAGACGTGCTAGCAGACATAATCTTGGCGTGCCTAATATTGCATAACATTATAGTCGAGGACGAACAACACAAGGCATCTGATTTCTTCGACGAGGAAACCACCGGTGCCTCGAGCTCCTCCATCGCAACCGACAACCCAAATCGAGGTATGCCACGTCATTAAGTCAGTACCAACAACGTCGTGAGTCTACTTGCGATAAGAATGCCCATGACCTCCTCCAAAGAGATCTTGTCGAAAAAAATTAGGCGCGCTTCAATCCACTCGTTGAAGAATAGAGCAATATGTAATTTTTGATTTTATTTAAGTAATTTTAGGGATTTGTATCATGTAATTTTCGATTCTAATTAAGTAATTGTGTGATTTGAATTATGTAATTTTAGATTTTAATGAAAATTATATTTTTAATTAAATCATATTGTTAATTGAATCCTATTTTTAATTAATTATAATATATAATTGTAAATTATATAAACTAAAACTAAATTTAAAAAATGCACTATAGATGTATTATGCTTCGTAGTACTTCATATTTTTAGGTGTAGAAGCACAAAATATTTTTATACATAAAAGTAAATTATAGAATTCAAATACTATATTGTTTTACGTGTGGATTGCTGATATATTCCCAACATATTTTAGGATTAGGCAGCAGAGCCGGAGTCACGTGACCGGCTGATTTGCAGCCGTCAAATTCTACAGAGGGAGCACGGATGTGTGGCCGTGTGGGTCCTACGTCACGTGACTGAATGGCACCGCTGATATCCACAATCACGAACTTTTATTTCTTCTGTTTTCTTGGGCGAGGACAAGAAAGTACAAGCACCTACTCTTCTACCAAACTACTCAATTTTCCCTATACGACCCTTATATTTTATACATTTTCATTTTTAACTTAATATTACATATAAATTTATAATAACATTAATTCTACACAAGGCAAGTTGATGAATAGCCAATCTGTTATAGAAAGGAGGAATAGTAGCAACCCTTACAAGATAATTGAAATTGAGAAATAATAGCCACTATTACTAAATACTCTTTCAGCGACTACATCTAGGAATGTTAGAATCACCTAAAGTATCTCTAATCCAAAAAAATTATTTTGTATTTTGTAAGTTTTATTTGTTTATTTCTAATTTTAGCATCTCTAATCGTTAACTTTTTTTTTTTATTTCCACAGCTCCACCAAAACTAATTTTTAGTCTCTGCCCCTAATCACTTTGCATGTGATATTGTGTAAAAATCAATTTAATAATAGTAAATATGACATTTAACATAAAAGGTGGGTAGAATTTCATGTTTGTTATAATAATGGTTACTATTTATCTTTTCTATATTAAATTAAATTTTCTCCCAATTATATCTAATATTAATTCCATGCCAACAAAAATTTTGTACCATTATATGAAGCCCTGCCTGCTCTCCAAGGTCGAGGAAGAAAAAGCTTGACTTGATTCATCTCTCACTCTCTCTCTCTCACTCTCTCTCTCTAAAATGCTTCTGATCAGAAGCTCTTCTTCAACACCTATGCTGAACGCCTGGGTTCACCAGTCTTCTCCCGAAACAGAGTTCTCCGTGCAAATGGCTCCCAAACCATTTGCAAGATCCTATTCCATGTCATTCGACCATGATCGTATCAACAAAATCTCCACGAATCTAACCGAAACTGATTTAATCATCAGACCTACTAATTCCATACATCACAGATTTCTTGTTCCGGTTGATGATGAAGAAGAAGACGTAGGAGAAACGGGCTGCAGAAAAGCAGCGGCGGCGGTGGAGTTCGTGGTTGGCGGCGGCGCCGGAGTCGGCTCCGGCGGCGGAAGTGGCGGCTCTGGCGGAGGAGATGGAGATGACGGCGGCTGTTGGGACGAAAATCATACTAGTATGGATGTCTATTATGAGTGCATGATTGAGGCCGACCCCATAAATTCCATGCTTTTAACCAACTATGCTAGATTTTTGATAGAGGTACGAGGATCTCTTTTTAATACTATTCTTTTATGTAATGTCAATAAACAATATATACTTATGGTTCTTGTAGCCATGTAAATTTCATGCAGCCTAACTATCTTATAAGTTGTTTAGTTTTAAGCTCGGCCAAACAACTTAACAGACAGTTGTGCATGATGTCTTTAACAGTCTATATATATATATATATATGAGATATTATTTAATATTAAAATGAAAGCAAGTACTTGTTTGCTAATTAATTATCTAATATGAACAGATTCGTGGAGACTTTGTGAAGGGAGAATTGTATTGTGGAAGGGCAATATTGGCAAACCCAAATAGTGGCAATGCTTTGTCACTATATGGTGATATAATATGGCACAAGTACGAAGATGCAAAGCGCGCTCACATCTATTTTGATCTTGCGGTCAAAGCCGCACCCGACAATAGGTAACCGTTCTATGCTATTTATTCATTTATTTTTAAATTAAAGATGACAAATCTAAATAATATATTTGTACATAGGTAAAATATTTAATTAATTATTAAATATTGAATTTGATTCTTTGCAGCTATGTTATGGCTTCATATGCTCGATTTCTTTGGGATGCTGAGGATGAAATTGAAGACAAACAATAGACTATTAATAATTCTCTAACTCTTTCCTCTTGTTTCTCTTTTGTTTTTTGTTTTTTTTTTTCTAAATAAATACCTTTATATAGATTTGTAAACTATGCTAGTATTTTTTACTTCAATTTTGTGTACCGGCTAACACATGTAAATTATGTGAATGAGATTGCTATTGGAATGACTGATCCTATATGAAGTATGTAACCCTAGCAATTGATAGTTTGGGCTTAAAATTTAATACACACACTATTGGATAGCTTGTGATAATTAAACCCATCAAATGAGTGGCGGAGAATGGTTATATATGTCCAACTAAAATAATTTGTATTAGTTATTAAAATATTTCCAATTTAACGTTCATGTTATAACTTATATGGGTAATGGGTGTGTGGCATCAAATACTCATTAATACTCTCACCAAATTCTAAAATATAAATTCTAGCTTTAGAAAACTAAATTATTTTAGTTGACACTTGCATGTTTTGGTCACACAAACATAAACAAGATAAACATGGGTTGAATGCCCATGATTGCAATAGGATTGAGCTCAGGATGAATATTAAATAACAGAACCTGTAATGGGTTCATGATGATATTCATTCGAATTTGTGACTATTTTCTGATAATTATAAAGAGGAAAGAATTCGAATGAAAACCCTTAAACATAATTGTTTAAATAGATTAATTTTTAAGGCACATCAGATGTAGAAAACATGAGTAAACAATTCCTGGTATTTTTCTTTTGGCCATTTTCCCTCAAAAAGAAGGGCTTGTGGTGGTTCTAAATGAAAATCTTATTAATAAAAATTATCATGTGAGAGGTGGTGTCTTAATTACATGTACATCTCCTCGAAATATTACTGCATGGAGCGAGCTTCTTTATGCAGCCTTGTACAAATTATAATTCGATCATTACTTACATAAAAGTTTAATTATTAGTGTCACTTAATGTGGAGGTGATCTTGGGTGCATCTGGCCACGTCTTGTGGTCGGGCCCATCTCTCTTTTCTATTAATAATTTAATTTTAATTGCAAATTAATAATATTTTTAAGATTATTAAACCAAAATTAAGAGTTAATCAATTATAATCTAAATTGATGTATTCCGATGGAAAATAATTTTTTTATAAAAATTAATAAATTATAATTAGAGGTTAAACTGATCTGATTGAATCAGGAGGGATGCACCCAACATTCGGAGGGGCACAAAATTTTTGGCTTTAAACTTTAAAGTGTGGGCTGTTTGGTCGTTAGGTTGATTTAGCTGACATGCGGCAAATGGTGGCACTGTTGCGCCAGAAAGGGACAAAATGCTACATTATAAACTAGCATTATCTCTCTATGATTAAAATGACCGTTAAATCTGTAAGCAGTGAGGGATATATTTGGCACATATAATTGTCATGTTGATTACATTGGAATCAAAAGAATATCAAGGCAAGAATTCTTTTATCAAGGCAAGAATCAAAGGAAAAATTTATTAAGTCTATTTAATTAGTTGTGTAAAAATATATTAAGTCTATTTAATTAGTCATTAAATCATTCTTGTGTTTTATTTTTCCAATTTTAATTCTATTTTTCAACATGGTAATTCTATTTTTCAACATGGTATCAAAGCAATTAAAGATACATAATTTGTTAGTTTGTTTTAAAACCAATATCAAGTCATACCTATCCAAAAAAAATAAAAAAATACAGCCAAAGCAGGTTTCAGTTCTGGTAGATCGTTCATAGAGGTTTCAAACCAAACTTAAGTACAAAAACACACCCAACTCCTGAAACCAAATCTAGTAGCAAACACCAAACTTCCAGCCTTAATCCCTCACCAATTCCAAATGTCACTGCTGTCGGAAGTGCTGAGTGCACTGGCAAAACTTTTAAAAAAACAACAAATCCATTACAATTTTCAGCCTAAATTTGAGAGGGAATTGAGCGTGTTCGACTGGAGAACGGGGTACACCAGGAATCTGTCATTGGATTGCCAGAAAGAAAAAGGGCGGCGGTCCACGGGAGAGGAGCGACATCAGCGGCGTTGTGGGGAAGATAACCCAAATGAGAAGAGGCGAATCCCTAAATTCGCTCGCTACAAATCGGAGACTCAAACCCTCTACATATGACGACAGAGTGGTCGGACGCGGCGCTGAATTGTTGCCGCAAACGCGAAAAAAGGAAACAAGGAGGAAGCGCCGAAGATGCAGATTGCGGCCGACAGCGGACTGCGCTGCGAGGGGGAGAAAGAGCGGGCACCGCACAGCCACTGCAAGGGGAGAGAGAAAGCCCAGGACACGCCATGGTGGTCGAGAAGGAGACGATAAAGCCTTAGGAATCGTCCGGCAGAGGGGGAGAGAACACCCACTACCGGACGGTTCTGCCCACTGCTGGAAAAGGAGCCGATAGCGGAATGACCATTGGCAAGAGAACCAGCGCCGTCACCGGAGAGGAGCTAGCCGCAGATGTCGATGCTGCCAAAGGAGACGAAGGGCCGCCGTCTGGAAAGGAAGAGCCGCAGACGACGGACGGAAAAAATAGGCGCGGCAAGCGACAGTCGGCGGCGCTAAAGAAGAAAAGATGCGGCGTCCAAGGAGAAACAGGCGGACAAGAAGCGGGCGACTCGTTGTTCCGCCATAGAAGAATAAAGGGAGAAGAAGACCAAAGGAGGCGGCTCCCTTCCTAAATTAGGGTTCCGTAAATGTGAGAAAAATGGAGGAATTAGAAAATTGCAAAATGCCCCCCACAATTCCACCAAACTACTATAAAAACCTTCTGATCTCAAGAAATTACAAACAAGTCCTTATACTTTTGGACATTTCAAATCAGTCCCTACGTATCATAAGAATTTCAGTAAAACCCCCGAGCTCAGATAAATTAAAGAATGGTCCTTCAACTTCTATAAAATTACAATCAGATCTCAGAATTAACAAAATATTTCAGAACAGCCCTCAGCTCTTGAAGAATTGCAACAAGACTCAATGTCTTTTTGCAAAGCCTGAAGAAAAAGATAGAGGCTCATAGACACGAGCAGAATCTGTCAAATGAAAAAATTGGCTCCTGGATACGAGCAAAAACTATCTGAATTGGCTACTAGACACGAGTAAAAATTGTCTATCTTAGCTCCCGACACGAGATAAAACTGTCTGAATTAGCTTATCGACACGAGTCAAAACTATCAAAATTAGCTCCTCGACATGAGTCAAAACTGTCTGAATTAGCACGAGTCAAAACTGTTTGAATTAGCTAATTGACACGAGTTAAAATCGTTAACAAAAAACTGAAGAGCTCATTGACATGAGTCAAAACTAACAACGAAAAATTGAAAAGCTTATTGATATCAACCTAAACTTTCAACGAAGAAATTGAAGCAGCTCCTTGATAAGAGCCTAAACTATCGATGGAAGTTGAAGAACTCCTGAATATGAGTACAAACTATTTGTCAAACAATCCAAATTGAAGATCATCGCAAGTTAAGTACCAAAAAGTCCGATACTCAACTTGAGGGAAAGTGTCGGAATGAATAGAATATTAAGGAAAGAATCAAGGAAGCGTCTGCCAAGATAAGAAGAATCAGTTTAGTTAGTTGTCGATGATCTTTAGTGCTAAATTTTATCTTTTAGAGTTTAAATTAAGTTATGGGTCTTCACTTCACTCTATATAAAGAGTTGAATGCAGTAGAGTAGAACAATTAAATATAATACAACATAGTCTTTAAACCATTCTCGTATTTTATTTTTCCGTATATCAATTCTATTTTCCAACAAATTAAAATTTATATTATACTAATGGCATTAAATGTGAGCAGCGTATGTGACGCTTCTCTCTATAGATGTACTCATATTTTCTATGAAAAAAAATGATATTATATAGGTAGGATTAGGAATGTTAATCGGACCAGATTATTGGATTTCGGGTTAGTCCTATTTGGGTTTAGGGATGTCAATTTAACCCGAAACCCGTGGGTTGACTCGATTAACCCGACAACATGTAGGGTTAAGATTGAAAAATCTCAACCAGAATGACCCTAAATCGAATAGCTCACAACCCGATAGGGTTGACCCGAAGATAGTCCGAACTCATAGGGTCAACTCGAAAATTAGCGAGTTCTCGTTATTTAGTTTTACTTCATTAATTTATTATTTTCCAACATTTGAAAGTTAGTATAATAATTTTTTTCAAATGTATGTGAAAATTACATTTTGATTCAATATTCGAAAGTTATGTTCATCATTTGACTTTTCTAAATTTTAATATAACATTTAATATAAAAAGTTTAGATTTAAAAAAATGATAATTTATTAAGAAAAATGTATTTTCTTACTATTCTAAAAGCTATATATTAATTCTGAGTTAAAATGACATTCATTTATTGATATATTTCTTTGTTACAAATATACAATTATCAAAATTAATATATTAATTAAAAATTCATAAAAATTTTTGAGCCCGATTGACCCGATAGGTTAGCCCAAAATCCGACATTTTAAGGTTATGGTTAAAAATTTCTAACCTAAAAAAATTACAACCCGAATGACCTGTAACCAAATAACCCGACAACCCAGTCCGAATCTGAGCAAATTAGCCCGATTGACATCCCTAAGTATACCCTTTATTTAAGATAAGTACATGTTACTCCACCTTGATTCATGAAATATCTACTATTCAATTATTTAAAATCTTGATCTATATTGAGCGCTGCTTGATTAAAAATCCAAAGACTCCGTTGATCAAGGACAAATTATTCTCGCATTGTTTATATTTCGTGATAGTTATTCCTTTTGTATTTTTTAATTGAATATAATGACCATTAATTATTATAATCTACATATAGTCACACCTGTAGATATCATTTGCCTAAAAGAAGTTATTATAACAAGTTACATGATATCATGTATTAATTAATTAACAAGTTATTCAGAGAACCCTAAAAGAATCAATTTTTTATTATTATTATTATTATTATTATTATTATTATTATTATAATTGCTGTTGTTGTTAAAAAAAATCATTAATATTATTAATTATATGCGTCAGAATAGTTGACATTGTTATTAAACACTAGACGCACGCAACAAGGGCATTACATTAAGGCTTGAATTAGCGTACATATCAAAGCTATCCACTTATATCATATCTTCAAAGTCCACTGTAATTATTTGAAATTGACCTGCACAACTTTTATTTTTTAATATGCCGTTCTTTAATTTCGAATTTTAATTTTATTCATCATGGAGGAAAATTAACATCCTTTTTTTTTCATTTTTTAAACATTTTTTCCAATCTAATTAGGTATGCTTAATTAATTTATTAAATTGATGATATCAAATTGAAGTTGCTGAATATTTTCTTGGTCTGCTTAATGAGATGATTAATTGAATACTAAATCTAAGTTGGTGAATTTCTCTGATTAACCAAGTCATGGTATTGGTAAGTAACTATCTAGATTCTATGATATATATTTTGACATTCAATCCGTAGAAAATGTGTATTGCAGAGACGCGGCATCAATGATTTTGAGTTTTTGATGAACTAGTCAATTTTCCACAATGGAATAAGTCAATCATAATTTAGGGATAACGCTCAAGTAGTTCTTGCATTCTTGGGAGAGGCTTATTGAAGAAAATCGTCTTGCCCATCACCATGACAAGATTAAATTGAAACTTAATTTATTTAAAAAATATAAATTTTAAAATTTTGGATATTAAGTGTTAAATTTAATTTATATATTTTAAGAGTTTCTATTTTTATAATTAAATTTATTAAAATAATAAATATAATAATAGACGCACATACTAGTAGGAATGTTAATTTAGCCCGAAACCCGACAATCTGACAGGGTCAGAGTTGAAAAATCTCAACCAAACAAAAATTACAATTCGAATAACCCTAAACCGAATAGCCCGCAATCCGATAGGGTTGGCCCGAAGATAGCCCGAACCCATAGAGTCGACCCGAAAATTAGCGAGTTCTCATTATTTAGTTTTCAAACATCATTAATTTATTATTTTTCCAACTTTTGAAAGTTAGTATAATAAGATTGTTTTCAAATGTATGTGAAAAAAATGCATTTTGATTCAATATTCGAAAGTTATGTTCATCACTTCACTTTTCTATATTTTACTTTACATTTAATATAAAATATTTAGATTAAAAAAATAAAAAAATGATGATCTATTAAGAAAAATATATATTTTTACTTTTCTAAAAGCTATATATTAATTTTGAGTTGAAATGACATTCATTTATTGATGTATTTCTTTGTTACAGATATACAATTATCAAAATTAATATACTACTTAAAAAATCATAATTTTTTTGACCCCGATTGGCCCGATAGGTTAGCCCGAAACCAGATAATTTAGGGTTAGGGTTGAGAAATCTAACCTGAAAAAATTACAACTCGAATGACCCGTAACCGAATAGCCCGACAACCCGATAGGATCGGCTCGAATCCGAGCAAGTTAGCCCGATTGACATCCCTACATACTAGAGAACTTTGGTATAGAGGATCCAAATTGTTTTTACATAAAGTTTGTTCACAAAAACATCCAAAAAATAATACTTGAGAAGTAGGCGTTTCATAAAATTGTTGAATTGGTCAACTTGAAATTTGCTAAACATAACTTAGTCGCATGATATGTTGTTAGATTATGGTGGAGTCTTCAATATTTAATCTCGGGATAATGTCACTTAAGATTAATTGATGAAACTCTTATGACAGAATTAATCTCGAAATAATTTAATTTCGAATAACGGACCACCGTGTGATGAATATTGAAGATAACGGGATTAATACCACTATTAGCGCTCTCAAACACCACAAACACATCATCTCAAACGAAGCCACGTCTCCGCCATTAAAATAGTCTGCTGATTGAAAGTCAAAACTATCATTGAGAATCTAGATAATCACCATGACTTGGAATTGGTATTTAACTTCTGTTAATTAGACCTAGAAAATATTCAGCAACTTAAATTTGGTCATTCAATTTACATAATTAATTAAGCATACCAAATAAATTAGAAATTGGTAAGGAACTTAGAAATCAACTCGCAATTCCAAGTACAAATATTTAAGGTTTACAAGAATAAAATAAAAATGGAATTTAAAGAACGTCACATTCAAATAAAGCAGCCATTGAGACAGTGGACTTTTAATATAGTATGGGATAGCTTCAATATTATCGTACATAATAGGATAATTTCAAACCTTAATGTCCCTATAAATAGGGTTCAATGCATGCTTCTCAAACAACGCAAACACAAACTCATCTTCTCATAATCATAAACCATGAAAACTCATTCAAGCTCAACTCATCTCTCATTTTTTCTTCTTCTCATCTTGTCATGTTCATCGGCAGCTTACGCTGATAGGCAAGACAACTTTCTTCAATGTCTCTCCCAAAAAACCAACTATTCCTCCATTTCAAATGATGTCTACACTCCTGCAAACTCATCTTACACTTCCATCCTGCAATTCTCCATCCGAAACCCTAGGTTCGCGTCGGAATCCACTCCTAAACCGCAAGTGATCATAACCCCACAACACGAATCCCAAATCCCGCCTGTCGTACGCTGCGCCAGACAAACTGGTCTGGAAATCAGAACACGAAGTGGCGGCCATGACATGGAGGGACTTTCTTATGTCTCCCAAGTCCCGTTTGTGATCATTGATTTGATCAATCTCAGCGAAGTTACTGTCGACGTGGAGGAGAAAACGGCGTGGATTGAGGCTGGTGCAACCACCGGTATTGTATACTACAAGATTGCAGAAAAGAGCTCCACTTTAGGGTTTCCTGGGGCTATTTGCCCTACTGTTGGTGTCGGTGGCCACTTCAGTGGAGGAGGCTACGGCACAATGCTGAGAAAATATGGCCTCGCTGGAGATAACGTCATCGATGCAAGAATAATCGACGCTAATGGCAGAATTCTCGACAGAAAATCAATGGGCGAGGATCTTTTCTGGGCCATAAGAGGCGGTGGAGGTGCCAGCTTTGGCGTGATCACTGCTTGGAAGGTGCAACTGGTGGATGTTCCAGAAACGGTCGCTGTTTTCTCAATCACGAGGAGTGTGGAAGAACAGAACGGCACTGAATTGTGGCACCGCTGGCAATACGTGGCACCTCAAGCTGACAAAGATTTGTTCGTCGGAGTCGTCGTATTAAGAGTGAACACGACGGTCCTAGTTAATTTCTTCTCAGTTTACCAAGGCGGCGCCGACGCATTAGTTTCATATATGCAAGAAA
>JAYDZE010225081.1:0-20326 GCA_034509125.1 Monilaria moniliformis
CGTTTTATATTAAATGTTATAGTAAAATATAGAAAAGTAAAATGATGAACATAACTTTCGAATATTGAATCAAAATGCATTTTTTTACATACATTTGAAAAAATTCTTATTATACTAACTTTCAAAAATTGGAAAAATAATAAATTAATTAAGTTTGAAAACTAAATAAAGAGAACTCACTAATTTTCGGGTTGACCCTATAGGTTTGGGTTATCTTCGGGCCAACCCACGGGTTTTGGGCTAAATTGACATCCCTACATATGTCCATCATCAAACGAATATTGTCTGCCTTTCATATTCTATATTATTGGTACCTTATCGGATCGATAACGTTCAACAATATTCTCCTGCCCTCATCTTTTATTACTATTTCCCTTCCATTTTCTATTTGAGACTTCGGTGCATTTTCGTGTGGATTTTCTTTGAACTTGTAAAACCAAGACCACCCCCTCAAATGGTCCAAGAAAAACATTAATGCTTAATATCCATGGTTCAAATTAGTTTCTAGTTATATGAGAGATAAAAAAATATTATTGATCATTCCATATATATATGGGACCATTCTCTCTATATATAGGGGACGATTAAAATAAAAATAACTTTTAGGATATAAATTATGAACCATCGACAATTCTTAAATTATGAATATTTATATTGGATTCATCACCTTGTTGCATGAATTCGTGGTCATGAAACATGTATGAATTCACTTATCATATATGAATTCAATATGGAGCATGTATGAATTTGCTGGAAAACTGTATGAATTCGAGAAAAAAATTTACCTTTGGTATCTGAACTTAGGACCAGGAACCATGAATTCATTCAATAAGGTGATGAACTCACTGTAGTTCTTCATGATCTAAGGATAGAAAATAGTTCCTAACTTATAGTCTAAGAGTAATTTATATATTAAGTATTAACCCCTCTTTATATATAAATAAATTGTAAAATATTAAATATAAATTATTTTCAAAATCTTTAGATTATGAAGATTGTGGATTCGTCACTTTATTGAATAAATTCACGGTCTTGAGTTCAAATCCACGAGTTGCAATATTTATTTTTAATTTATCTTTTTTTATAGTGAATTCTTCATTTTTTAATAGTAAGTAGTTTATTATATATATATATATATATCATATCATATTAAGTGAAGTACCTTTGAGCTCACATGACTAACATACCATGGCATGCATGATGGATCTCTAATTATTAAATCATGGCATAATAAGACCTATATATTTTATCTATCAGATTTGGTCTCAGTTCTAATATAAGGTTTCTGAATTGAACAATTTGGCTATAAACACAAAAGAAATCAACATGAAATAAATGAGTAATTCGACCATTCAAAGAAGATGGAAGAAGATACTCATGGTGAAGACCACCTTTTATGTCAAAAGAAATGTATCATAATTTGATTATCATGATCGCCTTGGATTATTTAACAATATCTTGGTTTCATAACAAATTAAACTTTTCCCACAGGCAAAATTTCAATAAAAAGGGGGAAATGGCATAAGTGAGTCCATTCAAGAACAAAAATTAAAGCAAAGCAAGAATATAAAGGACTAGCAAATAATTGTTAAGTAGCAATCATGGTGTGCAAGAACCAAAAGAGAAGAAAGTAATGTGTATAGCAAATATCTTGATGGCACCTATTTTTAATTTCCACCAATAATACCTTTTTTTTAGATTAATTCATATTTTTTTATTATTTAAAGAAAATTATATCTTATTTCACCATTATTATTTTTGCAATGATATATTTCATGTGCATAACATAAAACCATATAGACCAAGCTGGATTTTGAATACCAATTCATTGTCATGACGAGGATCTACTTGTCTACACCAATCATTCTTTTTTGGAAGGTCTCTCAATTATATTTATGGTATATTAGGGCAATCTCGCCGGACTTCCTCGTCTCGTCGTTCTACTTTCGAAAACATCTTATAATAGTGATTTCGAATCTGGTGTTAAAAGTTACACGTGTTTTTTATATTACTGATGACCGATTTCAGCTCGATCTTTGATCATTAAATCTACATCATCCGCTTATTTCACATTAAGAAGTTATTGTTCTACCGATTAGTCGTGAATGTGTATATTGTATTTTGAATATAAAGAATTTATTAAACCATAGTACACGCCAAACATATACTATATTAATAAAATAAAATATGAAACTGAGATATGATACAAAAGAAAGATTTTCACATGGAGGGCCATGACACAAAGCAAATGTGCAATAAAGTATTGACAATTGATGGTAGCATAGTATGAAATAAATCTAAGAAGATTGAGGAAAAAAGGGATTGGAGAGAAAATAACAAGTGAGGCAATTGCAAACAAAGCTGGTGGATCATCATTTTGCACAATCTTGGCACTATTTGCATCTCTCATGAGATTGCCATCAATGCCCAAATTGGAACTTTCCCAAAATTTAATAGTCATGCAATTAAATTAGAAAGTGACAAATCAATTCAAGAATTCAATGTTTCAAAAAAAAAAAGTTGATGTTCCCCTTATGATTAAACTCGAGCTATATACAATATCTTATTTAATCCCAAATACATATGTTTTTTTTTTTTATCATTTTTGGTGGAAAATACATTAAATTATAAAATTATTACAATTATTTGATAGTTGTGAACTACAAATATCATTAGGAAAAAAACTTAATTATTGGTTGATATTGTAGATAGCATGTGCCATGTCACATATGGATAGAGTACCTAATATAATCCTAAATTATTAGAGTCCAATTTGATGGAAATTGATTTAAACTCAACAAAATGAATGAATCAAGTGTTCAAACATCATGATTTGCTTTTCATATTTATATATGTAAGTATAAAATGATTTGAATGTTTAGAAGAGAAGCTCTTACCAACTGAATTGCCTCTCTCGTTCGAATATGATAATGTTCGGCGGCTCGTGACTTCAACTAGCTATTGAAATAAATATTTTGCTTCTGTGATATTTAACACACAATTTTCGTAGATCTTAGATCCGAGTAATATATTATTTTATATAATTTGTTTACTTTTCATGTCTAAAAAAATAAGAATAATAGAATTGAGTGACTATTAACAAATTTGAAGGATTGGAAGATTGTATGAAAAGCATGTGAAATGTGAAAGTGAATTGTGGGTAGAGACTAAAGGCGTGGATGTTTGTGAGCCAAATTTCACCCTGTCTTTATATGCCAAAGACATTCTGCCCCACCTAGTTCTTTATTTTTAATTTCGTTTCGATCTTTTGACATTTTTAATTGAATCATGTTTCGACTTTCAGTAATTGAAGCGTATCTTTATCCACTATTGTGTCATTTCTGATAACTATTTGAAAAACTTGCCTAATGGCTTTTTCAAGGTAATCAAGACAATATCCAAATTAATTATTATTATTATTCTAATATAAAACTCGATAAAATTTTGAGTAATTAAAGCAACATGGAGAAAAAAAGACAGGTAGCGAAGAAATAAATATATTGTCACATACTATGTTTGATACATAAATTGCAAACAACCACAAAAATAATTAATGCATCTCACAACAGTCAAACATGAGACAATATGCAACTAGGGTGGTCAAATACTGATCCATGCTAAAATAGAATTTTCTGGTCCCACGACGTGACAGATAAACCAGAGACCACTAAGGTGGCATGGCTGTCAAATTGTGCATAAGCTCATACCATAAATTTAGCACCAATAATTTTATTTTTGTTTTGATACTCCTCTTAAGAGAGGTCACACGCCACTAAAAAAAATTTACAGCTACCATTTAGAAGTCTACTCATATGAACTTATAATTTCTTGAGAATTTAGCTCCCACTAGGGTGGGTCGGTAAATTATAAAAAATTACTCATATTTAGACCAATTTAAACCGATTAAGCAACTCTAATTTTCATCATATTTTGTTTTGAAAATCCATTTCAATTCAATAACATTTTTATGGTTTGGGCAGTCCACTAACTCACAATTTTTTTTTTCCACAGCCAAAAGGGTCTAATTAAATGGAAAAGGGTTAGATCAGATGTACATTAAAATTATAAATTTTAGTGACTATTCTAATATTATTTCAGAAGATAGTAGATAATACAATTGATTTATATCGGTCATTTATTAAGTCTTGCTTATACTTGAATAAACTTGTAATTCATTGATACAATTAATAGGTCGAGAATTCGAATCACTTCGAGTGCGTGAGTATGGGATATGTGTGAGCTGTAATTCAAAAGTATTATCGAGATCGAAGTTGGCATGGCAAAAAAAATGCCAAATTTAAAATATAGTAGATTTAGGTTGGGCTTGACTTAAGCCCAGTTGCTTAGTGTTTGTGGGCCGTTACTATTACAATTCTTAGTGTATTCAAATCTCCCACAGGTTCTCAAGAAAGTATTCTCAAAATTATTATTATTATTATTATAAACATCATGAAATTATTTATATTTCCTTTATCCCCATTTGTATGATATTAGGTGTCTTTCAATAATGTTTGTTGAAATAGATAGATATGTGGTTTATGTTCTAATGTTTTTACCTACGAAGTTGTTTATGTTGATTTCTACGGTTGCTACTATAAGTATAGAGATATTACTTTTCAGAATGACTTATGTTAAGAGTAAGTTGTGAATCAATTTTAATTGATTGTTATGTCAACTTTTATTAAGAGATGTGTTTTTACAAGTTTCTAATAACGACATTGTCAATGGCTTTTAAAAAAAGAAAACTCTTCCAAAATAAATTAGATATTTATGCATTTTATTAAATATTAGTTTGTATAGCTTTAAAATTGAACAATCTTGCATAATATATCAGTTAAAATAATATTTCTAGCTTTTATATATAAGTTGTTATTGGTTGTATCCGCAAATTCAAAATCCCGAATCCACCACTGATTGTGTGATAACTCTAGTTATCATGAAGCCAAGAAGAATATGGTGTTGTATTTCTATCATGCTCGTAGGGAAGCTAATAGAAGCTTCTCATATATAAGTTGTTTATATAGCTTTAAAATTGAACAATGTTGCAGAATATATTAGTTGAAAAAATATTTTTAAGTTGTTATTGGTTGCATCTACAAATTCAAAATTCTGAATCCGCCACTGATTGTGTGATAACTCTAGTTATCATGACGCCAAGAAGAATGTCGTATTGTAATTATGTCATGCTCGTAGGGAAGCTAATAGAAGCTTCTCATATAATATGTACTTTTTTTAAAGAGGAAATAATATCATTCATACTTAATATCGATAAAAAAAAAAATAGTTCTTTTTGACTAGAAAGTAAAAAATCCTTGACTGGTACAGTAAAAATTGAAAATGGTTGAGAAACATTCTTGGTGTGATCCCTGGACCGTGGCCTTGAAGCAATCGCCATCCCAATTTCTTATGATGATGCCAATGCAGCCCTAAAGCTAGCAGACAAAAAAAAATCTACCCCCATTAAAAACACATTAATATGGCAGCTACCACCGCTCACCTCAAGTCCCACTCCCAACCCATCAAGATCAAGCGCCGCCGCTGCCGCGAGACCACCATCACCACCATCCCAGATCCCGCTTCCTCCCCCGCCGGAAACCAGCACCAAATTCCCATTTTCGACTCTCACATTGCGATCTCCCCGGACAACTCCTGCTCCAATCCGCCTCCGCCTCCGCCTCCGCCGGCGGCGGCCTCGGATCTGAAGACCCGCCACTCGCCTTCCGCGATGGGACCCTACGGCGCTGCCGCCGTGGGCTGCGGAGACGGCTTCCCCTCATCGCTGAGCAAATTTAATTCCGCGCTCACCGCCGGCCTGCTCAACCCAATGTCGCCGCCGCCGCCGGCGGATAAAACCCGCTCGAGTCCGACGCTTTTCGAGATGATGGCGAATGAGCCGGAAAGCCTGCCTAGAGCGGCGGCCGCCGTTGGAAACGGCGCTGCTGCGATTAAAAACCAGCAGGGTTCGAAGCTCGCTGCGAATGTGGATAAGCAGGCGCTGATGCAGCAGCGACTGATGGATCTATTGGCGTCGAGGAGCCCTGGGAATCAGTTCAATGATGCGGCCTCGAGCGATGTGATGCTCACTTTGAGCTCTAAGGACGGTGTGAGTGTTTCGATTAGGGTTCATAGGCAGATCCTTGTGGTTCACAGTCGGTTTTTTGCGTTAAAGTTGAATGAGAGCTGGGTTAAGCAGCAAGGGAGCTGGGTACCGTACAATGTGGAGATTGCTGATTGTGATGATATTGAGGTTTACATTGAGACTCTGAGGCTCATGTATTCTAAAGACTTGAGGAGGAAGTTGATGAAGGAGGACGTGCAGAGGGTGCTCGGTATACTTAGGGTAATCTCACAATAAACATCAATTATCTTGATTTTTACTATGTGCTTAATCGTTTGTATAACTGTTTTTACTTAATTTGTTTGTGTTTGTTGATATTCGAGAGCTGCAAATGTAGAAATGTGTTAGGTATGTAGAAGGTGAAGTAATGTTCTCGTTAGTTAGTTAGTTAGTTAATTAAGGGTGACGGGACGAGCTTGTGAAAACTTAGAGCTAGATCTCTATAGTTTCGAATCTTAATGATGCATGAAAGACAATGTGGCTTGTTGGTATTGTAAAATGTGATAAATTAGAAAAGGGGTATACATCTGGATTGCGCTTATTATGCCTTTCTTGATCATTTAACTTTGAATAGGGATGTGGAATATATAATTGGCATATTGACAAGGAGAGGCTAAGAGGCAGCTAAGAAAGGACTTCTTGTAGCCTTTGATGTACCCTCACAAACTACAGTACAGAAGCCATACTCGTAACTCGTTTCTATGTGCTATGCTTAGCTGAGAATTTGCAAATGACAGGAATGCTTATAAAGATTTTAAAGATGGACTGACCTACTACATAGATCACAACGTACCTTCTTGCTTTACCACATGTGATACAAGAAAGTACACTTCTACTGGTGCATGTGTGTGATCGACATAGTCCAACAAATTATGTTAAGATATCACAAACTTTTGGAAAACTTTAAAACTTCAACTCCTTAGTGAAGATATCCAAGAATTGGCAGTTGATTTTAAAATCTGAACCCAGAATCAGAATTCTATTCTTCAAAAGTGCTTCATTTTGCTTCTGAGATGATCATATGGACACATACATATTGTAGCTGTTTACAGTATGATAGAGAACAATAATTTCCATATGTGCCTCTCCCTAATGATATGAATATATTCCTGCAATCAATTCAAAGCATCTTTGGTCACTGGACTTTTGTGCTTTGACATTGGCACATTGCTAACAGATACGTGATTATGTGTGTAATTTAAGTTTAATTTCGCTGTCGGTCTCATATAGGTGTCAGTAGCAATTGGGTTTGATGCTGGTGTACTATCATGCTTGGAGTACTTAGAAGCTGCTCCATGGGCTGAAGACGAAGAAGAGAAGGTGGCCTCCCTGTTATCAGAGCTACGACTTGAAGGGGTTGGAGCTGGGGATGTTCTGAAAAGAGTTTCTCTAGATGCTGCAGCAGGGCTCGAGGACGGGAAGAATAACGAAGAAGTGCTTCTCAAACTATTGCAGGTGGTTCTCGAAGGGAAAGACGAGAAGGCTAGGAGAGAGATGAAAGATTTGGTGACCAAATTGCTGCGCGAAAATTCATCACAGAATGATTTGAGAAAGGAGTCTGTGTACTTCGCTTTTGATGAGTGCTTGAAATTACTTTCTCGTTACTTCTTACGGGCAGCACATGGGGACATGCAAGATATAGGTCAGATAGCGCGGCAGGCAGATAATTTGCATTGGCTGCTCGACATTATGATTGATAGACAGATTGCTGAGAACTTCCTTAAAACATGGGCCTCACAGTCTGAATTATCCGAGGCACATCCCAAAGTGCCTCCGATACATAGACACGAAGTCAGCAGAGTTACGGCCAGGCTGTTTGTGGGAATCGGAAAGAGAGAGCTGTTGGCCAGCAAAGAGGCCAGGTCCATGCTTTTGAAGACTTGGTTGGTGCCCTTTTATGAGGATTTTAGATGGATGGGGAGGGCATCGAGGGGTCTTGACCGGCATTCAATTGAGGATGGTCTTAGCAACACCATATCAACCTTACCAATGGCCTTACAGCAAGAAATTTTTGTTTCGTGGTTCAACAGATTTCTGAATGGAGCTGATGATTGCCCAAATATCCAGAGGGGATTCGAAGTTTGGTGGAGGAGGGCGTTCTTGAGACGTAAGGGCGAGGATGAGAGACCTCACCAAATGCGAATCATATCTGACACAATGGAGAACTCATGAATTCGGGCATATCTCAACTTCGATTTGCTATTTATATTCCTTCTCAAACTAGTTGAGAAATCAAATGCACATCTGGCTGGGTTCTCAAAGATGCTGATTGGTGTTAACGCTTTCGACTATTGAATTGTTACCAGCCATTGATCTTTCGTTGAGGTCTCGACTCCCTTGAGCTGAAGAAAGAGATTGCAGGCTGAGGCAGTGAAGTGAGACTTGGATATATCCAAATATCAGTTGCTGGTTGGAATGGGATTTTCTTTTTCTTTTTTACTTTGTATCTTATTTTTCTGATTTGTGAATAAAGTGACATGGTTAGGACGAAGCAGTGATGAAGCTATGCAGTGTGGGCTGATTTAAACATATAGTAGTTTCCATATAATGTAAGTTTGTGATCGATTGTGAAATGCTATCTAGGCCTCCTCTTCTTTCTTTCTTTTCCTTTTTCCTAATACATGTTCTCTACCTGTCATCTCCAATTAAAAAATTCTTTTCTTCATTCTACTTTTGGATATTCATTTTGCAGGAAATGAGTGAGAGAGAAGAGAGAGAGAGGTCTATACTGCCAACTGCAATCTATAAGTAATACTTCAAAACTTGTAGATGACAATTCATAACATCTTCTCTCCCCCTCTCTCAACCTCTGCATCTGCATTCTTTGATCTTTCAACTCCATGGTTCAAGCAGGCTTTCTTGATGGTCGTCCAAGTGGGTAAAGTACGCCGGCCCCGTCGTCTTGCATTCATAGTTTAGCTCACCAGGCTTGGCATGACTTTGCCTGCATGTTGGAATCAATCACAGTATAATAAGAGTGATTTCATATGTTTATTTGGAAGTAACCATGGAATATTACCATTCTTGGTCAATCAGCATTTCTTCTGTTAGTCCAAACTTGTGCAGCTCCTCTCTAGAATGGTGCATTAACAAGGAGTACCTGCAGAAACAACAGATTTACGCAGACACCCTAAAAATCCCCAAGTCTTGAAAATGACATAGCCTATTTGAATAACACAAAATGAAATGGTATCACCTCCCACCATAGCCTCTTTCCATGACAAGAACCTTGCCATTGCCAAAATTATGCAGCCCTTCGAACTGCTCCACGGTCCACTTATACCATCTCATCAAGAAAACGCGCAACGTCAGTCCATGTGACACTATCACTATGTTCATATTCGGGCTCTGCTCGCCGGGCGGCTGAAACCTCCCCACATCAATATCACTTTTTAGCGTTTCCCTGAACCCTGATCAGTGGAGCAACGTTCATGATAACTATTTTAAGTATTGAAAAAGCTCATTCACATCCTTACCTGTGATTCTATCATAAACATCTGCAGCTGATTCCCCATTTGGAAACCTGTAGAAGAACCTCCCATACTGCTTCCTAGCAGCCTTTAGAATCTTCATTTGTTCTTGATCTTGGAAGTTCCCTTCAAACACAGAAAATTAAAATTAAAAAGAAGAAAAAATTCAGTAGGAAAAAAAAAAGAAAAAACAAAAAATAATACCAAAATCCTGCTCTCTCAATCTTGGCTCTTCTCTAACGCCAGCAATTCTTGATCTTTCAAATGCCTTAGCCAAATTCCTTAGAGTCTCAAGAGACCTTTTATAAGGAGACACATAGAAGTAGGCTTTCCAGTCATGAGCTCCATCTCTCTCTATCATCTTCCTAATCTCTCTCCCACACTCCTCCGCCTCAGCTATCCCCTGCTCCGTCAGCATCACCTTCGGGTCAGCCACTCGTGTGTACACGCACTCATCCACGTTCCCTTGGCTCTGCCCATGCCGGACCAGGATTATCCTGCGTGGCCGCGGCGGCTTGGCCCTCGTTGAAGCAGTGGGTTTCTCAGTGTTGATTTCGTGGCTGCATATTATGGCACAAGTGTTGCAGGGGACTCTAGAGATTAGAGCAGCCATTTTTCATCAACTATATCACTCCAAGATTTGGAGCTTCCTTTTCTTTTGTTGCAAAATAATATTCCAAGTCGTGTATTTTTTTTTGGTCAATGCGTGGTAGCCACTCCCTCCATGGAAAAACCATATAATAATAATAATAATAATAATAATAATAATAATAATAATAATAATAATAATTGTTGTCATTGTAATGTTTTGTATATGACCGCCATACATATTTCATCGTAATAACTGTTGTGGAGGCCATTTATATTATGATGAATAAATCAACTATTTTTTATCGATGCATTTTATGATGTATTGCACACGAGCGTGAGTTTATTCAATGCGTGCCGAAGGGTTCGACGGCGTCGAGAAAACAAAAAACAAAGAAATATCTATTACATTTTAATCATGTGCGAGAATGAACGGATAAAAATGTGGTCGTCCTTGTCGAGTTCCAAATGTGTGGCATAAGTGAAATTGGATCCATTCAATTCCTCCACCTTTTGATTTATGTGTGTGAATGAAATATTCAAGATAAAAGCTTGTAATAGTTAAGCAAGTGGCTCTCAATGTTTGGAAGATGGGGGATTTTTTTATATATATCCTTCATTTTACTTTTTATAATCTCTTTGCTTAACAAAATAGTTAAAAACTGCGACACGATAGATTCAAACATGAGACATTTGACCTTAAACATTAACCAGTCTACTGGTAGACCTTTAGAGAAAACATTCATTAGTGAAGTTGTTGAACAAATTAAAGAAGTGGGCAACCCATAAATGTTATCCAAGATACTTCATATACATATAAACACCATTTACATTCAAAATCTTGATATAGTGAAACTTATCAATTATATATTTTACTAGAAAAATAATAAGAGAAAGATCCTAAAAAAAAAAACTAGATGAAAAAGAATCTTGAACTCTTTTGGCCAATGATAGATATCAGGTTCCTTCAACTCTTTGGTAATCCAATCATAAACTTGTGACTAACTCAGCTCATCACTACTTATTCCTTCAAGAAACAATGAATAATTTGGGATTTGGGCCACGACCTTTCCTTCCGCGCCCAGAGCTCAAAAGACTTGCAATCATAAACAAAGCCCAGCACACTCGTTGGTGGCACAGGGAAGCAAGAGAAACAAGTAACAAATCCCACTAATATGCACACCACAATCAGGATTAGGAATCTTCTTCCATGAATCTCCTTTAAGTTGGTTTTTTCCCTTCGGGGCATTCGCAACGCAACCGCGAAAGAAACACTTTTAAGTCAATTTTTTCCTTTAAGGCATTCGCAACGCAGCTGCGTTTGTGGCTTGATGCAAGGGTGAGGAGGGGCGAGGCGGCCGCAGCGGAGACCGTGGGTGGAACAACGCGGCTGCGTTGTGGGAAGCGGCGGCCACGAATTTTAATTTTTTCCCCTTCTACAAATACTACACCCCTCTTCTTCTTCATTCATTCTCTAACTAATTTTGGCAAGCTCTAACTGATTTAGACTATAAAGTTTATTTTATCTTTAATTATGTAATTTTAAAAACTAAAATTATGTAATTTTCGGTATTTAATTAAGTAATTTTTAATTTTTTAGCCATTTATTTTCATTTTACAAATATCGCACATTGAATAGATGTCAAATTGGAAACTAATAAGAAAATGATGAATTGGAAAGAAAAATAGAGTTGTGGCTGAGTTGTCGGTATGGTAACTGAAATTTTAAATGCTGACGTGACAACTAAAAATGAAAATAATTAATAAAAATTTGAGGTTGATTTGTAGATGACATCATGTGATCTTCCTCGTACCATCAATTGCCGGATTTAGATTCATATTTGAGACCACTTGCTTCAAAATGTCCAAATATTGGAGGGTTGTTCGGTCTTGGGCATATGAAGAGATCACAACAAATAGTAGTCTAGTACCATTAACATCATCTTCTTCATAAAAGGAAACATTCACATTTGCAAAGCCTTCTTTGAGAGACATGTCTTGGGAAGAAAGAATATATAAATAATGTCTATTTTCATTTCTACTATACACAATCAAATTTTGATTTTACCTATTCAGTTTTTTGTTTAAAGAATACAAGAACTTTTAATTTTTTGTCCAAATTCGATCGGTCAATAACTCAGATTTTTGGAGTCCAATGCTCAATTTGAATATATCATTGGAAAGCTCTCAACGACAATACCTTTCTAATGGTACGTATTCCAAAAATTCAAATTCAGCAAAAAAAAAAGATAAAATTTTGTGATAGAAACTTTTTAAGCCAATTTTAAACCATTTTTTGAGTAAAACCCGACACTATAAATACCACTAGAAAGCTACCATCGAGAATTTTCCTATCGTACATCCGAATTGCCCATTATACTCCAAAAAAAATGAGTTATTGGCCAACGAAATTACATTCATAACAAATTCCATGTAATTTTTGACCAAACCAAAATTTAGTTACAATTTGTTAGTTTAAATTAATATTTATGTTAATGATAAAAATTATGTTTTATACCATTATATATTTTCATAGCTTAGTTATAGATATGTATTTATTTCAAATCTATACTACATTAAAAACGAAATTATCAATTTGGAATTAATTTAAATTTGATTCAATGGCGATTATTAATGACTTATTATATGTATAGAAAAATTAGATTAAATTAACCTAATTGAAATTGCAGTTAATTGTAGCATATTTTACCGATTAAAAATATTGAAATATATTGAACTACACCAACGATATGATAAAATTACTAAAAAGGTCCAGCATAAATTACATTAAAAAAAAACTAAAGTAAAAGAAATTGAAATTAAAACTGAAATAGACGAATATTTCTAATTCGTCGATAGAATATATTATTTTGTAACTTATGTTCATCTAGGTTATCATTAATAATGATTTTGCATTATTTAAAATAAATTTACATATTATTAAGATTAAATAAATAAAAAATAAATGCTCAGAAATCAATACTATCTTTCATTTCTGGGTCCAGGGGTGGGAATTTTGATACCCGCGGGTATCCAATCCCGAAATTCGCAAAAAAACATCACCTGAATCCGACCCGAAGACATTGTCGGGTAATCTGAATACCCGATTTGGATATCCGTACCCGATCAATCGGGTACTCGATTACCCGAACAATTGCTTCCAGTGACTACTGACTAGATTCTACTACAAGCTGCAGAGGATTGAAACAGATTGCCACCCTTCCAAGAAGCAAAGCAATATGCAATTTACCATCTCATCTCAATCGCCAAAAAAACAAAACTCCATGAAATCTTGCCAAGTCACACAAACATCATTACACAAGCTATTCTACAATTCTTCCAATTTCTTAATTATAACATACGGAACTTGATCTGCAGATTCTCTGTGTATCCATTTCATTAAATTGGCTTAGCATGAGCCAAACAGTAGTAAGTAGATATGGATGGATGCTTTGACGATATGGAAGAGTTGCAGTCTGCAATTTGTTTTAATAAAAATGAGTGAAATTTCTGGAAGAGAGTTGCAGAGGATTAGAGTTTAGAGGGGAATACCTGTACTGATCCGGACAAGACAGTGGAGAGAGGCTTGCGGTGGGTGCGTACAGGATAGGTCGCGGCTCAATGGTGGTGGTGGCTCGCGGTGGAAGCGAAGCCGCCTGGAGGCCGGAGTCCGGTTGCGGGAGGTCGGTTGGAGGAGAGAAGGCCGGGACGACGGAGATATCGAGAGAGAGATCTGTCCCAGAAATGAAACCGCAGGATAGAATAACAGGCTGTTGTCAACAGCCCCACAATTAGTCCCCAATTATAATTAAATGTACTTAATCAGTTAATAAGTCGGGTATCGGGTATGTCCGATACCCGATCGGATAACCCGATACCCGAAAATTTGAGAACCTACGCACCCGAATTCGGACCCGAATCTATAATTACGAATATTAGATCTAAAATAGATGTACCTAAATACCCGAACCTGTTTCGCCAGTCCTATAAAAAAACAAACTGAATAGATCTGTTTCATTAGGTGAAAATCTAGGTCTTAAATTCATAAGAAAAAAACAAATAATATCTAGTGATTAATATAATTATGTGACCTAATATCTAGTGATTAATATATTTGTGTCATTTTGTATACCACTTTATATGTCATATGCTTATATCAAATATTAGTTATATTTAATTTTAATACAACCTACCCGATCACATATTACAAATATTTAAGTACATCCTATTAAATATAATATTGATACGTTATATAGTATAATACATTCTCAGATAAACATTTCATGCTTTATCTCATACTGCGTACGGATCAAAAGATATTGTTATTCTCCATAACCATTAGCATTAATTATACTATTAAAAAAATTCCATGAAAATGCGATTTGAGAAGATATATATTATAGTAAACTTTGATGAGCTTGAATTATAGCTACTTTGATGGAATATAAGTCAAATAATAAGACTTACCACCAAGAAATTGTGGCATCGAATCATGAAGCTTAATTTATTAGCTTTTGGGGTGTTTTTATTCTTTTGTTTGGAATAATATATAGCAAGGCTCATTCTTAAAATATAATATAATTAAATAATGCACGGATATATAATTATATAGAGAGAGATGGATTTCTATTCCATTAGAGAATAATATTTTTTTGAATATTTTTATATATTATTCATATTATCTACTTTGATTTTGGTATTTTACATTCTATTTTTTGCAATAAAGAATTCCACAAATTTCACATAATTTGTAAATTTTAGTTGTTTGTTTATTTATTTTTTTTTAAAAATTGTGGTTGGATTTGATATTTTGTGAATCTTAATAAGCACTATGTTAACATGGTATTTAAGTTATTGGTATAATCTTGATAAGCATTAATGAGTTCGCGCGACTACAATAAGCATTTTTAACAGTGGCGGATTCAGGGAGGCTGGTGGGGGCGGCCGACTCCTCGACGGCTAACTTTTTCTTAGTATCACCAGTAAACTGACATGATCGTCCCTCCCTCGATGATTGAATGTGCCTTTGTTGCGGCTTGAAGTTTGAAATTTTTTGCTTCTCTTGAAAAATAAAGTTTGAAGAAATCATATGTGCTAGGATCTGCCATTATTGCGACTCGGAGACTGAAGAAAATGTTATGCAAATATATGTTCTGAAATCACTGAATGAGAATTTTCAACCGTAGCTCTTGAATTACGCTCCCTCCATTTTCAAATTCTGGATCTGCCACTGATTGTTAACATATTTCTTGAGCATTTATTCTAATATTAATAAGCATTAATGAGCTCAAGAGATTATAATACGCATTCCTAACGTATTAATTAACAGCATTAATGAGTCAGGTGATTATCAATTTTTGTCATTTTTGGGTGAATTTACAATGTGTCAAAATTGTACATTTTCTTCACTTTTGTAAATGTGATTAAATTATTTCCTTCCTTATTTTGTAGGTTTAAGTTTTCTGTGTCAAAATAAATTGTAAGTTTATGGTCTTCTTAGATGTGTAGATTTTGTAGTAAAGTTCCACTTGTATGTTTATTGAATATTAACCACTTATACATATTGTGACTTAAACTTCTTTGGTTCTGTATTAACTTGTTTAATAGACTAGATTGGATGAAATGATTGATATATATAATAAATGCGCAACTTTGAGAATATACGATTATTTGGTAACTTTTATGTTGGCCCAAGTAGGAGATTGTTGGAACATACAACTATGGTCCAACATAATTTATTAGATGATCGTATATCAAATGCTATCTATCAAAACGACCCGTTTAAGTGATTAAATAACTTTATATAATTATGAGGGTAGAACAGTCATTTATAAAAGTATAGGGACTATTATGCAGATACTATTTTGTATAACTTCAATCTGTTACGGGTGAAATTGAAGTTATAAAAAACCTTAGGGACTCGTCTCTAAATAGGGGGTTATGATGGTCCCCAATCCTATTGACATTACGAAATATATGGGAACTACTTTAATTCTCTAAGCGTTTACACTTGAAAAACGATCAACCATACAACAAACGACGAATATGAATTCGGGTACGATTCCGCTTTCGATCGTTCGTATTCAACATATGTAATGCGTTATAACAAGTTCTATTAGAATATCGAGCTAATTATGTGAGGGCTAATGGATACTGATGTAAATCAAGAAATACAAATACATTCTTATTAATGTAAATTGAGACTTGTAATTATATTTTCAATGATTAACATTTCTGCCACTGCCTCTGTGGCTTCCTTTTTCAGAGTTTCTTTTCCCAGGCTGTGTTATTTTAGCTGTTAAGTGCTTCAAATCTAGACTTCTAAATTTGGGCAATTCAGAAAAGCTGCATATATACAAATTGGTCCCAGTAAGTGTGCCTAAGAAGAAATCATTGGAAACTATCAATCAGAGATACGGTAACCCTAAATATATAATTAGTTCTATAAAATATTTTTAATTGTAATTATATATACTAACTTTATCTCATAGTAGTTTTGCATATGAACTAAATTTTTTGTCTTCAAAATTTATATATATGAACTTTCAATTATTATAATTTTTCAAAAGGTTGTCAATTGCATGCCTCTAAATTACTGTTGAATTGGACGTCTGGAATGTCTATATGGCTGAAATAGTCGATGTACTAAACTATGTAATTGAATGTCTAGACCACTTCGACTAGCCATGATGATGTTAATTTGCAGGAAATTGGCAATAGTGTGAATACCCGGAATAATTGAAACTTCGTGTATTTAAAGACATAAATTTCAGTTTATGAAAACCATAATTGGATGAAAGTTCGTATATTTAAGCTTAGTTACCTTTTAATTCTATATCATTTTCTTACTCTTTGATAATTTTATACCGCAAGTATAATTAATTCCAAAAAAATATTTCATTTGCATCCAACTATATGAAAGTATTAATTTTAGTTGGGGATTGGTGATCTTGGCATGCATGCTTGGATGGTGCCGATTTTGATTGATAATATGGCGATGGCCACTAATATATATATATATATATATATATATATATGATGATTCAATAATATATATATATATATTGTTACTGTTGATGGAAATTATATATTGATTTTTTTCTTTTAATAAGCAGATAATAAAATGCTTTCTGATATGGTTGAAATGATTTACTTATTAAAATGAATTGATTTATGTTAAACTGGTATATATTTTAATTAACTCAGCATAACAATAATACACTATCATTTTAAATATTCAAAAGTATATCATTTGTTATATTACTCAATCATTACAACTAGATAAAAAATTATTACAAATCTCCAACGATGATGTCAAGCAAACTTCATCATATAATACAATATATATCATTATATAATAATATCCATGTTAGTAAAATATAATATTTACATATAAAAAAACAGCTTTAAAAAAAGAATTTCATTGTCATCATTAAGGATATATAATAATTCTATAATGACAAAATAAATATAAATCAATTTACATCAAAATCAAATCCCACTAATTAACAAGGAAAGGTAATAAAATAAAATAACCCACGATTGTAAGGGAAAATTAATCCCATGATTTTCGGTTCTTCATATAACCAAAAAAATAAAATATTACTTACACATGGCAAATTATAGACGGTTAGATCAACAAATCACGCGGTCGTAAAATGGTGTTATCGCCAAGGGCGGATGTAGGTGGGGTCGGGCAGGGTCGACCGATCCCACCGTCAGCTTACGAGTATCGACAAATTCCATTAAATTCGGTTTTTCGAATTGCTGTCGACCCCACATGTGGCAGCACCGCCACAAAACTATATATATTACGAGGGAAATTTTTTGGTAGAACAATGAAAGATATGCGAGTATTATTGTGGAATGTAAAACTAAAAATGAAAAGACGTGAAGAAACTGCATGTCGACCCCACGATGAACGTTTTCTAAATCCGCCATTGTATTGCTGCTATAACCAGTTCAAAAAACTGATTTCCCACCCAGTAGGCTGTAATAAATAATTTGAAGGTTCCATTAAATTTGACGTAACACATAGTAAAACTAGAGATAATAGGTAGGTACCTTTAATAAGTAAAGAAAGTAGTATCCACAGTGACTACTTTACTTGAAAATTGAAATGTGTTTTGGTTGGAGTGGATGTGAGATTGAGATTGCTCATCTCTTCCTTTTAACATATTAAGTAAAACACTTGGATCATGAAATATTGACCAAATAGACAATCACTAGTACACTTTAATTTACAAGGTGACTTGTGACTTTTTTTTGGCATTTCGATTTTCTATTTATCATTTTATAATTTCTCTCAAGTGGTAAATGGTAACTATATGTACGAATTTTCACTAAATTTTGATACGCATATGAATATTGGGGCGAACGCTAAAAATATCTGCATGGTTTAAATGGTCCATGTAATAAACAATATAATTGGATGTCTATGCTACTTCAGATAGTCATGATAACATTAATTTGCCACTTCCACTAGCCATGATGACATTAATTCGTCAGTTATTGACAAACGTGTGAAAATCATAGCAATTGAAAGTTCGTGTCTTTAGAGGCATACTTTTTAATTCATGTACAAAAACCATAGAATTGGGTAGAAATTGATATATTTAGGCACAATTATTTCATTAAAAATATATCGATAAGAAAATGATCACTACTACTATTATTGTACTGGTTGTAAGTCTTAAGTCATCCTCAACGCTGTCTCTTGACCGTCTATTCCCTTGCATTATTCATCAACTATTTCATGGACCTCACATCACTTTTTACCTTATCCATTCATCAAAAAACAATACACACATCTCTATGCCTTCATCATTCCTTTCTTGGACTATTCATGAGTTCCATCTTTTGATTTTTTTATCCATTTCATATTTCTTATATTTATTACATAATTCAATTAAATTGAATTTTGATTTAATAAAAAATATGAATTTTATAAAATTAAAAATTTACACAATTAAAAATCTTAAAAATTACACAATTAAAATCAGAAAACTATTTAATTAAAATTATAAAATTACATATAATTTGAAATCGTGTTTATTTATATATCCTAACTAAATTAAATTCATTAAATTTTTAAATTCATATTCTAATTAAATTCATATACTAATTATGTTCATATTCTAATAAAAATTTAAATATACCATTTTAAAATTTTAAAAATGAATTAATAAGAAAAACAAAAAAACACAATTTCACGTTAATCCCAATTTTTTACAGTTAAAACATATATCCCAAATAAATTAAATTAAATAAGTACCTCTGCTATTACATCCATTTTGATTATCAAAGTAGGATATTACAACTAATTACCTAGAATGCACAAAACTGTAAATTAATTAATTAATATTTGGAAGTTGGAACATAGTAACTTTATATTTTTTATATTTTAGCAAATATATAGAATGTAGGTGGGAGGGTGGTCCATTTGAAGATAAGGTGTTGGACCACTATAGATTTTCTGGCACGGCAATAAATATAATAATAATAATATGTAAATTACATTACATATATAAATATGACATTTTCAAGTTTCAATGTAAAGCTGGTGCTTCTTCACAATTTACTACATTTAAGGATGCTGTTGCTCACCTGCGATAGATCTCTTGTTTCACGTACTTGTACTAAAACTTTCCAATTTCTTGTCTTCATATTGTTTTATTAGGGTTTAGGGGGAATTAACAAGTTTCCTTTTTTTAATTTTTGGAGTAGGTTTCATATTATCGATTTGTATATATGATGATTAAGTTTTACATAAATATTGTGGTGTTAGGCTTTTATTATGCTGTTACAAGTAGGGATGTTAATTGAGCTAGCCTATTAGGTTTTGGGTCAGTTTTACTTGGGTTACGGGTAAATCGAGTGCGGGCTAATCGGGTAGAAATTTTAAAAAGTTAGAAATTTACAACCATAACACTAAAACGTTCAGGTTTGGAGTTAGCCCAACGAGTTAATCGGGTAAAAGCAAACGACAAAAATTAATCTATGTATTTTATATTTTAAGAAGGGCAAATTGCCAGAAAAACTACCAAGTTTGGTCAAATTCTAGTTAGTCCCACAAGTTTCAAAATCAGCCGATTATATCATAACTTCAACAATTTTCGCAATTGTCTCATGATGCTTGATTTAGGAAAAA
>JAYDZE010225192.1:0-20325 GCA_034509125.1 Monilaria moniliformis
GCTTAAATAGATAGGTTTATGGCAACATCAAATGAGAAGTGGATCGACAGTTTGCAGTTCTCTTCATTATTTTGGCCACCTCCGCAAGATGCAGAACAACGAAAGGTGTATTTCCAAATTAAATAATTGTTGCTCTACATATTTATTTCTCAAGAGTAGTTATTGTAAACTATTAAGTGTTTCCCGTCAATTGTTTCCAATAATAGATGTTCCTTATTAGCTGCAGTCTTTCATTTCTCTTCTCTTTTTCTGGGTTATAAATATTGCATGGTTTAAATTAGCCCTTTTTGGTAACAGATATTTTCACTATTTTATATCATATTCTATTCCTAAAATTTGTTACCATATATTTTATAACTGTTCTTGTATACATGTAATATTTGTTTCTAAAGTTTGTGAATTTTCTCCATTCCGATACTAACATCCTATATGAATTATGAACTTCATCGTAGGCTCAAATTACTGCATATGTTGAATATTTCGGACAGTTCACTTCAGAACAATTTGCTGATGATATATCAGAGGTATTTTCTTTTCCCTATAACATGTTATCATTATCTTAATACAATCAAGCAAAGGGGGGAACCTTTTTCTTTTTTCTTACAGTTTGTTTGTTTGCTGAAGCAAATTGTTTCTTAATAAAATTTTAATGCTTGTTTTGCAGCTAATCCGTAGCCGATATCAATCCAAGGAGAATAGACTTTTTGACGATGTTCTTGGTATTTTTCATATAATGGTTAAATTGTTATATAAAGTTCAGGTTGATTCGTGATCCACTATAACTTTTATTTTCCTTCTTTACAGCAACTTTTGTTCTTCACCATCCAGAGCATGGCCATGCTGTTCTACTTCCTATTATTTCATGTATTATCGATAGCACACTTGAATATGACAGAAGTGGTTCACCATTTGCTTCTTTCATTTCCTTGTTTTGCCCAAACAGCGAGGTACTACGAGACTACCAATTTACTGCCTGTTGTCACTCTGAATTTGCTTAGATTTCATTTTATGTACTTATGTATTTTGTGTGCTTTCTCTCCACTATCAGCTATTTCTTTTATATTGTGTCCTGATGGAATTGATTTGTTTTTAATATTTGAACTGCTTTTAAATTAAGCAAAATGATCTATGACAGTGATTATATCATCTTTAATTGCAGAATGAGTATTCGGAGCAGTGGGCCCTTGCATGTGGTGAGATACTAAGAATATTGACACACTATAACAGGCCGATTTACAAGTTGGAACGCCATGAAAATTTATCCGATAGAAGTAGCAGTGGAGATCATGCGTCAACTAGCAAGTCAATAGATGGAGAGCCTTTTTCTTCACCCCCCTCACTGGCAGAGAGGAAACCTTTGAGGCCACTGTCTCCCTGGATCACTGATATTTTGCTTGCCACACCTCTTGGTATAAGGAGTGATTATTTTCGATGGTAAGTAGTGGCACGAATAAACTGTTGCATGCCAGCACTGATTTACATTACTATCCAAATTCGAAATTGCACCTTACTGTTTGAAGGAAACTAAAGATTGTGAATTTATGCCTCATTATTATGTAACCTTCAAATTTTTTAGAAAATCATTCCTTCCCGATATGCAAATTTTGCATGCATGATCATGTAGCTCATTCCATTATGCATCTTTCATTGAATTAAATTAGATTTCATCCAAAGTAGCTACATACATGTCTGACCATTTTCAACATATTTTGTAGGTGTGGAGGTGTTATGGGAAAATATGCTGCTGGAGAGTTGAAACCGCCTTTAACAGGTCAGTCGAGTTTTCATCAACAAGTCTACAATGAACATTCTTTTCACTAACTGTTTTATCCTTATCCATAAAAAGAATTAAAAATAAAGTTACTCTTGTTGCCATAAATTCTTCTGCTTTGCATTATAATAGCTTAATCACATTCACTGCTGTGTTGCTTAACAGATTTGGTATGTTTGTGACTTTCCACAAATCATTTGGAAAAGGGGCTTATTACTATTAAGTTTTATTTAGTAACTTGCGGTAGCTAGTGTCAATACGATATTGCTGTATAGCAGAATGGATAAGTCTGTTACAATATTGATGATGGCCTTATGCTGCAGAGTATCAAAGGAAGAATAATATTTGTTTTATTCTCATATTAAATCAAATAATAAAAAAATTATTTTTTCACCAAAATCTTAAATGCTCTTTCACTGTAATGCTCGCTATGATACTACAGTAACAAATCTTAAATTTGCTTTTACTTAAACTGTGGCTTGTATTTCTGAGATTGTAGTAGAACTGAAGCACGGCCAATTTTCCTGACAATAATTGTTACCACTTATAATCTCAGCTACTTCTCGTGGATCTGGGAAGCATCCCCAGCTTATGCCATCAACTCCGAGGTGGGCCGTTGCTAATGGTGCTGGAGTTATACTTAGTGTATGTGACGAGGAAGTAGCTCGTTATGAAACTGCTACTTTGACTGCAGCTGCAGTCCCTGCACTTCTGCTTCCACCTCCAACAACACCTATGGATGAACATCTTGTCGCTGGTCTGCCAGCGCTTGAGCCTTATGCACGTCTCTTTCACAGGTTAGTTTCTGTATTTTTGTTTCAGAAGATACAAGGATTCTATCATGAGGTTAATTTTCGTTTCTGGTTTTAGATATTATGCAATCGCTAGTCCAAGTGCCACCCAAAGGCTGCTTCTTGGACTTCTAGAGGCTCCGCCCTCCTGGGCTCCAGATGCTCTTGATGCTGCTGTACAACTAGTGGAACTTCTTCGAGCAGCAGAAGACTATGCCACTGGCATGAGGGTATATTCAACTTACTCTTCTCTTTCTTTCTATCTAATAAAATTTTAACTATCAGTTGAAAACTCTAGGGGAAATGAATGAAGTTGCAATATGAAGAATCTAAGAAATAAAGTCAAAAAGATTTCTTAGTGACTAATCTGAATATGGACATGTTGGCACTTAAAATGGTTCTATTGTAATATGGGAAGATCTGTCTCTGATTTAACTGCATGAAAATTCTGATTGTTTGCTATTGCGATCCAGCTCCCGAGGAATTGGATGCACTTGCATTTCCTACGAGCAATTGGGATTGCGATGTCTATGCGAGCTGGAATTGCTGCAGATTCTGCAGCTGCCTTACTTTTCCGAATACTGTCTCAACCAGCTTTACTTTTTCCCCCACTGAGACAAGTTGATGGTATTGAAGTTCCGCACCAGCCTCTAGGTGGTTATATTTCGTCTGAAAGAAAGCAGGTACCTCATCTGCTAAGAATGGCCACACTCTCGACATAATTTTGTTTGTCAAATCGTTCGTGCATTTTAACCAGCAGCTGCATATTATTTTCAGCAACGTGAATTGCCTGCAGCAGACGCTACAGTAGAAGCTACTGCCCAAGGGATTGTATCTATGCTTTGTGCACATGGTCCAGAGGTTGAATGGCGAATTTGTACGATATGGGAAGCTGCTTACGGTTTGATACCTTTAAGTTCTTCTGCAGTTGATCTTCCAGATATCATAGTTGCAACACCGCTGCAGCCTCCCATACTATCATGGAACTTGTACATTCCTCTTCTTAAAGTACTTGAATATCTTCCTCGTGGGAGCCCATCCGAAACCTGTCTTATGAAAATATTTGTCGCTACCGTTGAAGCAATTCTACAGAGGACATTCCCACCTGAGTCCTCAAGAGAACAAACTAGGAAGACCAGATATATTTTTGGGTCTGCATCCAAGAATCTTGCTGTGGCCGAGCTTCGCACAATGGTCCACTCACTATTCTTAGAGTCGTGTGCTTCTGTAGAGCTTGCCTCCCGCCTTCTTTTTGTTGTCTTAACTGTCTGTGTCAGCCATGAAGCGCAACCCAACAGCAGCAAGCGCCCCAAAGGTGAAAGATCTCATTCTGAACATGTAGGTGAAGACGGGTGGAAGGAAAGAGAATCAGAAAATAATAAACAGTGCAAGAAACAGGGGCCTGTAGCAGCATTCGATTCTTATGTTATTGCTGCTGTCTGTGCCTTGTCATGTGAACTCCAGCTCTTCCCTTTGATCTCAAAAGGATGTAACGGTGTAGGTGCCAGAAATGTTTCTGACGTTGCTAAGCCTGCGAAAGTGAATGACCTTTCCAGTCAGTTGCAGAGTGGTATTGATTCAGCTGTTGATCACACCCGCAGAATATTAGCAATTTTAGAGGCCCTTTTTTCCTTGAAACCGTCTTCGATTGGCACTTCCTGGAGTTACAGTTCAAATGAAATAGTGGCTGCCGCTATGGTTGCAGCTCATGTTTCTGATTTGTTTAGACGTTCAAAGGCATGCATGCGTGCTCTTTCCACCCTGGTGAGATGCAAGTGGGATAGTGAAATTCATTCTAGGGCGTCGTCCCTCTTCAATCTGATAGATATTCACAGTAAAGTTGTTGCGTCCATAGTCAACAAAGCTGAGCCGTTGGAGGCTCACCTACTCCACGCGCCATCGCTGAAGGAAATGTCTTCATGTTTTCATGGTAAAAAGCTTAAAAATTGCGGTAGCTGTCGCCACTCAGAACCAGGTCATCCCTCTTCGTCCCCATGTGAAAACTTGCCTCGTTCTGAAAATTTGAAGTCTGATTCTGGCGAAGCTGGAAGATGTACAGTGGACAAAGAAATTGCTAATTTCCCTATAGATGCTTCGGATTTGGCCAACTTCTTGACGATGGATAGGCATATAGGATTTAATTGCAGTGGGAATGTTCTTCTGAGGTCTGTCCTTGCTGAAAAGCAGGAACTATGTTTTTCTGTTGTTTCACTGCTTTGGCACAAACTGATTGTATCGCCTGAGACACAACCAAGTGCTGAGAGCACGTCTGCCCAGCAAGGATGGAGACAGGTATAAATTGAATTTCTCATTGTCCTTTACTCGTTGTGTATTTTTTTAGATTATCCCTTTGATTGTAAGCCTAATACGGTGTTTATTTGTTTCCATTAAAAAAAATTACAGGTGGTGGCTGCACTCTGCAATGTAGTATCGGCGTCACCAGCAAAGGCTGCAACAGCAGTTGTCCTTCAGGTCCCGATTTTGTTTTGCTTGAATTTTCGCTCTCAATTTATTGTGAACTCCGCTTTTGTTAAAGATGCCGCATATATATGCATGTAAATCCCATATATCAGTCTAGTTTCCCCAAAGTCAACAGTTATTATATGCATTTCTGTTGTACTTATTTTATCAATTCCATACCATCTGTTAGTCACTTTCCTGGATGTTATTTGTTTGTCAGGCGGAGAGGGAATTGAAACCTTGGATTGCTAAAGATGACGATCTTGGGCAAAAGATGTGGAGAGTCAACCAGAGAATCGTGAAAGTGATTGTAGAGTTAATGAGGAATCATGAGGCCGCAGAGTCGCTAGTAATTCTTGCTAGCGCATCAGACGTCCTCCTTCGTGCCACGGACGGGATGCTTGTTGATGGAGAAGCATGCACTTTACCTCAGCTGGAGGTAAATTTTCCTTAGATGGGAATTCCCATCTCTAAGTAACAATGTCTGTTTATTGTATTACTCACTTGCTCGTTACTCGAATATCGAACAGCTTCTGGAAGTAACGGCAAGAGCAGTTCAAGCCGTGCTTGAATGGGGAGAATCAGGATTAGCTGTTGCAGATGGCCTCTCAAACCTGTTGAAGGTACTAATTACTAAAAACTCTTCTTCATCACGTCTCGTGTCCAATGCATAACACGATTTCATAGGAAAAGACGTACTAGGTGTTTCTACGCTTGTTTCTGATCATAGCCTGGGTATTTTGCAGTGTCGCCTCCCAGCCACAGTTCGCTGCGTCTCTCACCCGAGCGCTCATGTCCGCGCGCTCAGCACCTCAGTTCTCCGCGCAATCCTACACAACGGTTCGCTGAAACCAAAGAGCAAACTACCGGACGTGAACATAATCCACAATCCGGTGTATCAGCAGTACTTGAACAAGATAGGCACCATCGACTGGCAAGCTGACATCGAGAAGTGCTTGACATGGGAAGCGCACAGCCGGCTTGCAACGGGGCTGCCCATCGAGTTTGTGGGTTCGGCTGCGAAGGAATTAGGGTGTGCTATATCTGTGTGAAAGTAGAGGCTGAAGTTGATGAGATTGTGGAGAAGGAAGGAAAAGGTACTAGTTGGGGCTGAGTTCCATTATCTTTTGATGTTTGTTTGAGCTAAAGAAACATGACTCCGACTCAGATTGAAAATAGATATTGCTACTCACTCTTCTTGTAATAATTGTCTAGACTATGCCCATGTATCCATATCAATTCTTATTGTTTGGATAACTCGTTAACTCTCTCTCTCTCTCTCTCTCTCTCTCTCCCCCTCTCCCTCCCTCCCTCTCTCTCGTGTGTGTATGGGTTAATTGCAGATTAAATAATGTTTTTCACTCATTTATCAATCATCACATCACTTTCAAAGTGTTATGAATTCATATCCAACCTTTTAATTTGTTGCACTCTGGATCACTCTTTAAATTCGATTAGTTCATAAAATCTTCAATTTCAAAGGAACTCTCTTCGACTGAGCCCTTCATTTGGGAAATCAAAGCATGAGCTTTGACGGTTTCAGGGTGAGAGGATATTTTGTCATATTAGTCGATATTCGTTACTTGCTAATCATGATGAATTTTGCCGGAGCAACATGTTTGAGGAGGCGATGATTCTTACTTGATGCTCCACCAAAATTTGAATCAACATTTATTGAACATGATCGTAGTACAAGATGTTCATCTCCTCGTGTCCATAAAAGCTCAATCTTTGAATTCTCTGACCAAAAACCTACAAACTATGATCAAAGCACAAAGAAATGATATTATTTTCCCTTTTCTTTATTTCCTACTCTGCGAATTTCTTTCAAATAAATAGTATGCAGACAAAAACACTACTTAGAATATTGTGTTAAACGAAAAATCCGAACCACAGCATAAGTAATCTATCATTTTTTGTGTATGAAAGTAAGTAGAAATGTGGAGTCTTAATTTGATATATTGAAAAAAAATAGGTAATGAGAAGCAAGTAAACTTGTCAACCGTAATATTACTTTTAAGTTCAATAATTTTATACAACAATATAGGACATAACATCGAGCTCCCTTACAAATTACAATATCAATATAATTTCTAGTTTTCTTCTATATGTATCAATTTTTTTCTTTTCCATACAATATAAAAATTCGAACAATAGTCATGTTCAATTATATTTTCTGGCTCTGCCACTGTAGGCCCGGGCTCTCAATTCCCATGACATTCATACTATTTAATCACGATCAACTTCAAGATTGATCGTTAAAAGCTTCACACGGCCTGGGGCCCATCTTCCTCGTCCACTAGTTTCTCGAGACGATTCAACAGTAGGTTGAAGTCATCGTCGCCCTTGAGCAGGCTGAGACGAACGTGGCGGTCGTCGACGCTGAACTTGTTACCGGCCCGACCGATGATGTTTGCTGCCCGCAGAAGTCCTGTGCAATCTAGATCTTCTTCTCCTTCACATTTCACCCATGCATAACCTAACAATATAGATATATTAATATAACTAACTTTTTTTTCAAAAAAAAAAAAGGTGAATTGAATAAAACAAATATATAATCACGACATTTGACCAATCTTGCGAATTTTGAGACGACTTTTGAAATGTTACAATGAGACACAAATAATACACCATAGATAACCCCATCTCAACTTATGCAGCCTCATCAAATGGTGTTAGTAAAAACTATATATAGTTTGATCATAGCAACAACACAATCTTGAATTTTCCATCAAATTCAAAGATGCAAGAAACCATTTTTTATTTTTCTTTAAAATAAACATCTATATGCATAATAATATTCGAGAGTTGAGTCAAATGATCACCTGGAGAAGGTCCCCTGACTTTCTCAAAGAAGTTGCAGTACAATGGTGGGATTTCTTGAATGGAGAAACGCTTCGACTTTGAGAAAATCTGGCTTAATTTCCCCCAACGATCACTCATCTTCTTGAATGCATAATTGAAGATCTCCTTGCCATCTCCATGAAGAATTGCTTTCATAAGCTGCAGAGCTCTAAGTTGAGTCTCTCTTGAGATTCCCATTTCTGCTACCGATATGTACAACAGCATGTTATTGTATACTTCCTCATCTTTCACGAGAGCCCATCTGTCGTTTGACATCGAGAAATCAGAGATTTTTTTATACCATTTTGTTCGGTTCGTTCTTGAAAGAACCGATCAATTGTTGGTGCAATAAGGCAATGTGGTGAAACAGGGGAGATTGCAGACTTGATTACAAGTTAGAACTAACAATAGTGATTTTTCCAAATTATTGAATGGTTTATTCTAGTATGATTTGGTTACTGATTTTGTGGTAAAATGTGACATGATATTTATTTACTAAATGCGCGAAGGAATCTTGAAAAAGATCGATAAGTTGCTGATGTTATATATTAAGCAATGTGGTGAAACAGGGGAGGTTGCAGCCTTGACAGAATATACAACATTTATTGTTTATTTTTGTATGATTTGTTCTTGTGTTTTTTGGTTTGTGATTTTATGGATATAATGAACAATATATGAGTAGGTTTTTTATACTGATGTTACACATGCATTCTTAAGAAAGATCGATAAGTTGCAGCGAGGCAATGTGGTGAAACAGGGGAGATCGCAGCCATCACAAAATTTACATGTTATTGCCTAATCATGAAATGAACTATTATTTGTTTGCTTATGTTTCAGATATTTTGGCTACAAAAATTAGTGGTTTTGTATACTGATTCTTGAAAAATGATCGATAAGCTGTTGGTTTTATTAGGCAATGTGGTGAAACAGGGGAGATTGCAGCCTACTTGCTCACTGTCCTATTTATTGAATAATTTGGTTTTGATTTCTTGAAAAAATGGCAAAATCAAGGATGAATCATTACCCGAATCTGCTTCCAGCGTGACCAGTGAGCTTAGACATCGTAAAAATCATGACATCTTCATCAGCAGGGGAAGGAATTGCTGTAAAATGAGGCCAAAAATAGGCATGATCATAAATAGCTCTCACACAAGGTCCTCTGCAGACAGCCTCCCTTAGATTCCCATCTGGATTGTTTGGGGAGGTCACGAACTCGATCACGTTCGTGTTTGCATATGAGGTGTTCCTCATCAAAGAGGCGTCCCCTTTGAACGCGTAGTTCTTGTTTTGGAAGAAATCTGTCTGGGTCTTGTAAAGCTACAAGATGGAAACAGGGTAAGGGTTAGGATTTTTTAGATGGTGAATTTAGGGTTATGATGGGAGACGAACCGGGTAGGAAGGGACGGCTGCAACGACGCTTGCTGGGGAGGAGAGGTTGGCGGAGAGGGCGTAGACGGCTGCATTGAGGAGCTGTGTGGATCCACCACCAAAGACTATGTATTTGCCATCAGTTAGGGCGTTTTTGGCTACATGGTGGACGCGTCGGATGTGGCTCTCGAGCTCCTCGGAGATGGCGGTCGGGCCGGGGAAGTTGTAGCTCATTCTGTGCCATCCTGAAACAAGAACTGCACTGCTAGATGCATGCTGCATCCAGAAGGGCTCCAAGAATAGTGGATCACCACTACACTTGGACAAAAAATGTAAAGAGAATTAAGCTCATAGTAGCTAAAAACACAAGCAAAATTGTTGGTTTTGAGTTGTGATGGGCCCTAATAGAGCTGTCGAACATGACCCACCCAGTCAGACTTTTTTGGCTCGATTTCTCCCATTGGCTTAGTCGGGCCAGGCCGACGTTTTGGCACCTCTAAAGCCTAATCTTGTTAGGTCAAGGGTAATTCTGATCGAGGTCCGAAGTCGATTTTTTTTACCCTAAACCCTTTTTTTTAATACATTTTTTTGTAAAAGAAACACCTAAAATGATATGGTTTTGATAGCATGAAATATCTCGTCTTTTCACGTTCTTAAATTTATAGGGATGAAAATGCTACGCTTAATATTTGGCTCCTAACTAGACTTTACGATGCCAAAAATCACTATTTATAAGGTTTGGATAATACATTAATTACTAATCAATTTATGAAGCTAAGCTAAACCAATGCATTTTTCCAATAAAATTATTACCTAAACTATTTAATTTTGATCGTGACACTCCGCCTATAGCTTTGCACACAAGAAAAAACCATTGCGATTGTCATTTTCACTGAAATTATGTTATTCAAGCAAACTTTCCTTTCAAACTATCATATTGAATCTAACTCTAACCCCAAGGTTGAAGTGCTCGATTTTCTCAAATCCCTCTCCGCAATAATATGGGGTTATTTGGTAGATAAGTTTGAGTAACCCATGTTATTATAGAAGGTATGATTAACTATCTCACAAATTTTGTCGGTTACGCTAACCACTCATATCATGCCAAAATAGTGAGCAGCGCGTAAACCAAGGTGAACCTAGTTACTTTAACACTAGCTGCACTTTTTATATTCTGAATCAAACAGATAAATAATTATAGTATACTTATCGTAGTAATCTACGAGACCTTTCATGCCCCGTTGTCCAAAGAGACGGAGAGAGAGAGACTATACACTACACCATTCACCAGGCCTTCCATCTTACCACATCATGGTTAATTGACTTCAAACTATACAGAGAGAGACTATACACTATACCGTCCATCATACCTTCCATATGTCCCGTTATCCATCACACAGCATGATTAATTGACTTCAAACTATTGAGAGAGAGAGAGAGAGAGAGAGGCTATACAATCTACGCGACCTTCCATGTCCCGTTACCCGTCATATAACTTGGTTCAATTCAAAGTACAAAGGGTGTAGGGAGAGAGAGAGAGAGAGAGAGAGAGAACCTGTCAGCATCAGCGGCACAGTCAGGTGATAATAGAGAGCAATCAGAGCCAGCATAGCAAGTGTTGCACTCACAAACAGGCTTCCCATCTTCATTAATCACTCCATCCAAATAAGCTCTTCCATGATTTGAACAATAAATTGATGCAACTTCTTCTGCTTCTGCTGCAGCTTCTTCACTCCAACCCACCTTCACCTTCACCTTCACCTTCCCATCAAAATATAAATCGCTCAAAAAATAAATATTAAGTATTGCAGAGCCCAATAAACATAAATTCAACCAAGAATAACTGTTTCCCTTTCTAGCCATGGACCTTTCTTTTTCTCCCACTCCAAATTGTAGTCTTATAGAGAGAGATTCATTTGTGTTCTTTGTTTGTCAAAGAGAATCTATTGGACTATATAATATGTAGCCCCACCTATATTGAATTTTCATTATCGAAAATTGGTTTTCTGTTTTTTTACCCATACTATTTATATATGTTGATGTCAACTTATGCTTCAAAAGTCACACAGTTTTTATTTGAATTCTTGGAAAATATGTTGAAATTGAGTATATGATGGGCCCATGAATTTTACGACTTCCAAATTTCTATTTTATTTGTGTTTTAATGATGTATTTTATATCTTAACATATGTGCAAGACCTCATTGATATCACTATATATAGTAATACATACAAAAGTTAGTATTCATGAAAGCATATAAACTTTGATAGTGATTTTTCCAAAATGGTAACATGGTAATTTTGTTACTAATTTTCATTTCATAATATTTATCTCATTTATAGACTAAGCAATTTTCATATTCTCTCACACTTTCTTGAATTTCAAATTTAATTAAATTGATCGATTATATTTTAGACTAATCATGGAGAAATTGGAAGAATGGCATCTCGTACCAATCTAAATGTATGAGTCACGAATAATATTTCCTTTTATTTTAATGTTAAATTAGTACCATATTTCATTTCACTTAGTGTACTATAATATTAAAAAGAATAATATGGGAGCATTGCAAACAAATTGTTACTATATATTAATCCTTTTCCTAATCCTGATAAAGCGTTGAAATAAATAGTATCAAGACGAAACACTAAATAGAATATTGTGTGAAACAAAAAATCCCGACCACAAAATTAAGTTGATTTTTATTTTTATTTTTTTTGGTTTTTGTGTGAGAAAGCAAGTGGAATCTCTGATAGTATTGGATAAAATTGGTAAAGAGAATCAAGCTAAGAAATTCATTATGACGTGATTTTGAGAAATGAGTATAACCAATCATAAGGTGCCATGGCGAAATATACTTTTGAAATCAATTCATAATGTCAACAGAGACTGCTGTTATTATTGAAGAATTCCTTAATTTGATTACGCAAGAAATGACGCCTGAACTTGGTTATTTTTTGGGACGGCTAAGACTAGTCCACAATAATGCTATCGATTCATGTAGCAATTATATATTCTGTGGTCTGTTTGTGTAGTGAAGTAGACAACCTATATTTAACGTCCACAATATTGCTTTATGCTCCGTGTCACATTCACAATACTACTTCAATTTTAGCTATTCAATAAATCTTACTGTCATAATTTTAATTTATCAATATATATATATATATATATATATATATTTATTTATTTATTTATTTATTTTGTGTATCTTAATTTTTATATTTTATATTTGATTTCAATAAAATTAAATTAATTACATTAATAATTATTTAAAAAAAATAATAATATATAATTAAAATTAATGCAAATCTGTTAAAAAAACAAACATTAATAATATAAAAATAAGATATTGCCACAACATACAGCTTAAATTTTAAAAAAAAAATACATGCAAATAAATAGGAAATCAAAGAATTAAAAAAAAAAAAAAACTAAAAGAGCCAACGAAATCAAAGAATAAAAAAAGGAGAGAAAACAAATAAAAACGAAAAGAATCAGAAAAACGAAAAGAAACGAACAAAAAAAAATGGAGAATAGACGAAAAAACACAAAAAAGGTGAAAAAAACAATGAGCAAGCAAAAGAAAAGAAAAACATGACTGACAACAGTAAAAAAAAGGAAAAAAATTCAAATTCAACGAAAAAGCAGGTGGGACCCACAGCCATTCGGCCACCCGTAGCACAGTGGGCGCATGCAGATTGTATCGATTGTGTGTAGGTGTCGATTTGGTGGCTACTATGAAGGTGGCGGTGGAGGTGGTGGCAATTGTGAAGGAGGCGGTGGTGGTGGATGCAATGACGGATCTAGAAATTGTTCACCGTAGGGTCGGACTTTTGCAATTTCAATCCTGTTCTTTATAATTTTCTTCAACAACAATTCGAACATAGGGTCGACGACAACTCAGACGTGGGGTCGACGGCATTTCGAACATTCGAATTTAATACAAATTTTTGTACTTGTAGACTAATGGTGGGGTCGGTCAACCCCGCCCGACCCCACCTCCATCCGCCATTGGGTGGATGGGAGTTGGGGAAACCCTATATCAATTTCAAGTAATGAATGAATTAATTAATTTATTAAAATTTAATTTAATTAATTTTGCAATTAAATCATATAATTAATTAATTAATAGATAATTAGTTTAGGTAATTTTTCTATTAAATCGTATCATTAATTAATGAATTAATTAATTTACTAAATTTAATTAACAATGTAGTAATTAAATAAGTTTAAATCAAGATCAATTAATTATAATCTTTTCAATTATTTATAAGAATGAAATATCGCAAAAATTAATTTATACTATTCATTAAGTAATTTACAAGATCAAATACCTAATTGATTTGTTAATCATATCATCAATTATTAAATGATTGATTTAGTTAATTTTGATATTAAATAACAAATCAATAATTTAATTTAATAAATTAATAATCATATAATATTTTATTATTAAAATGAAACTAATCAATAATTTAATATATTAAGCTAATATAAATTAAATAAATACATTCATATATACATAAGGCTACAAATGTTATTTTATATCTTATCTATAATAAATATTATTATCTATCAAATAACAACAAAAAATCTTTATCTTAATACTAAAATAAATTTTATCTTAAATTTTATCACGGTTGAACTATCTTGTCTTATCTTATTTAAGCTACCAAACTAGCCTTAAATCTAAAAACATGATATCCCCCTCTCTCTCTGTGTAGTTTGTACAAACAAAGAAAGACCCTAAAATCACCTGGGATATTTTGCCACATTAGCCCCTTATTCTAAATCTGAAGTCTTTAGCAAAAGGTTAAAAAAAAGTTATTCCTCTCTCTCTCTCACTCACACACACAAATGAAAAGAGGCTTATTTAAGGACTTACGGACCATGCATGTATATCTTAACGACCAAAAGGCAAGAATAAGGGTCTCAGAGATCTCATCTCATAACTTGTGCTTGTATATAGTAGGAAAATGCAACTCTATAGTCAAGCTCGTTTTCATGCCAGCTTCAGATTATTGCGTTTCTTCTCTTGAGGAGGGCGCCTGTGGGCGAGCAGCTGCTTTGTCTTCTCTAGAACTCCGAAGAATATAGAACCACCGATGCCTATCCACAGCACTCTAGGCCCGATCCCCTGCAGCACGACAGTTGAGAAACGGTGAGTGATCAATGGAACATATAATGTGGATGTAGAATGCCACTAACCCTGAGAAAAGCAGAGCTGCCTTCTTCTCGTATAATGGTATCAATGCAGTGAAATATACCATCGTACTGCTTCGCTGATCCCTGCAAGTTTTGTGGAGAAAGAATCGTAAAAATCTTGATGGATTCACAAGTTTGGATGTTTGTTAACAGCACGCGAATCACACCTGTATCATTAATCTGGTTTTCACCACGTCGAGTGGAGTCGTGACAGCCCCAGTAATCGCACCTGTCAAATTTATGCAAGGTGAAATAACCCCATAATTTTTTTTCTTGTAGAAGCTAGTAACACACATCACAACCGAGATATATGAGCCAGGGAAATATACGAGCAGATCCCACCAACAAAGGTGCTTATATCTCACTTAAGCCGCTCATTACTTACATAAACCTCTTTTTGAATCGACTGGTGAGTGATGACCGATAGACTACTACTGAGCATCAACTACTGCTAGGATCGAACGAATAAACTGAAAATGCAAAGTAGGTTAAATGTTGAAGTATCGTTCACTTACCTGCAAAGGCACCGATGATTGCATTTTCAGGAGCATTGAGATCCCTCCTTGCCTGCAGCATAAGCAATTTTAGAAGCTTTCATACATATGGAAAATACTTGATTTTGGAGTGAAGGTAATAAAAGATCTAAAGAGATATGATTTTTGAATTTCACTATTTCAACTTACAGCCAATTTGTACCCAATTAGGAGCTGCTCGTAAATGCAGAACTGAATTGCATCAAAAGGCAGGTCGCGCAATAGAAAGGACCCGTATCCCTGCACAAAGGCGAAACAATTCCAAGGAATGGAACATTGAAAATAAAAATAAAAATAAAAATAAAAAGATGAAATTTTAGAAGAAAACAAAACTTTTGATAGTATAATGTAACACATACAGCAAAAAGGCCTCTAAAACCCTCCTTAGCAACTATAACACGAACAGCCTCCGGTGCTGAAGCAAATTGACCGGTCTGAATTCTCTGTTTAATAACCTGATGAAGATTTGCATCGTCAGCCAGTAAAATTTAGATATCAATTTTACACATGAAATATATGTCCCACTTTTTGTGTGTAAATTTTAGATATCCATTTTATGTACGGATTATATGAAATAGTACAATGTGTGTGTGCAACATTAGTAGACAAACTTGCCTCAGTAGGAACGCGAACAATAGAAGAAGCAGCTCCTCCAATAGCACCTGCAGCCTGGATGGAATATAAATATATTAGCATAATAAAAGTGACATTTAAACCTGACTGAAAAAGTTACAATTTCATTTTGCGCAAAAACTTTCTTCATGATAACATATTGAATAAGCAGAGGGGGCAGATCAAACAGTCTCAACACTGAATATGATTTTGCAAGGAAAGGAGTTGCAACAAGGTACTTTCTCGGTTTCTCCATGTTTTCGAGCTATTATTACCAGGTGTGCTATGGCAGACATGTTCTCAGGAAAAATATCGAGCAATTTCTGCTTTGTAGGTTCATATACGCCAATGAATAGTGCAGATGCCCTGTTAATGATCGTGGTTCATGTACAGTTAGTGAAGGCTTTGATTCATAATCAATCACCCAAAGTATAACATACTTCTGAGCATACCCGGCAAAGAGAATGACAGACAAACTGAAGTAAGATAAATTTGTTGAATAGATAAAAAATGATCTTTTAACAGAACGGCAAAAGAAAAGGAACAAAATTACAGAATAAATCTTGAACGATCAAGTTCTGACTCACGGTATAACACCAGCCAAATTTCCAACCAATCCTGAGTAGAGGCCCTTCAAAACAATTTCACCCCCACCACGAACTGCCTAAACGGGAACCACGTATGTGATCCAATAAGCAAGTTAATTCCAAAAATCACAAGCGCAGAACTTAATACCAAACCACAAGCATAGATATACATGATTTCCAATAACATTTTAAAGACTGAAACAGTTTTAGTTTGCTTCAGCAAAAACCATATAACACATTAAGATTTTCAAGGATCCAGAAGCTACATTCTACAACGTAGATAGAACATTTCATGGCTCGCAAAGCAGGAAGGCAGAGTGAAAACCTAACTCGGAAGAAAACTTCGTTGTAGAGAACATGCGAGAATAAAAAGGAAACTTGGTTCCCATATATACAAACAAATCTACATGACTGTTTAAAGAAATACATGTGTGTAATCTGAATAAAACAACCTGCTTGCAATCGTGTTTTTATCGTATCAATCGGATACAAAACAGCTTCCACCACGGTACCAGCAGCAGCTCCTGCCACAGCACTCTCTGCAAAGTCCCATAAAAGAAAATAATGGAACTATATATGTTTCTACCTCCACATTAGATGATTCATAGGGATTTATCTCACATAAAGGTAAACAATCCAATAAATTCATTCCTCTCAAATAGGCACAATGCACTAATCCAGAGACGACAAGATAACTAAAACGAGATGGACAACTTCAAAATCAATGGCGGAAATTCAACCATGAAGATAAAACAACCATATACCACATAGCATGCCAAAAAAGTCGAATGAGTTATTCTGTGTGATGGCAGCTGCAACATTTGTATATTCTGCAGAACTCAAAGCATTTCCTGAAAAATTCAGTTCATTTAAACCAAAATAAATATCCATAAAGAGTTTTCCGCAATAAAAGAATCAACATTAAAATTATTATAATATCAATATAGACAAGAAAAACTAGCAATATTGAAACATAGTACATTCACACAGCTTAAACAACCTCAACATTGTTTCTCTTAACAGATTATGAGCCCAAAAGAATACCTAAAACAACAAATCAAATAACCTCGAGCTAAAATTGTTCCAAAAAAACATCAAATTAATGTGGTTTAATAGCCAAATCTTTGGAAACACTAAACCAAAATGAATTTTACAAGCTGCAACTACGTAACGGATAATCTACAAAGTTCAATTAGGTTTTCAATTAATCCCTTAATTAAATCAAAAAATTGAAAATTTAACTCAAATATACTTCGATCAAAGAGCATTACCTAGTGATTCAGTCTTCGAGTTCCTCGACATTTCTTTAGCTGCACTAAGATACCCAAAACAGCTATATAAAGAAATAAAGGATTCAAGCGATAGCTTTGAATGATTAAAACTGGAAAATAAATAGATGGTGGAAGTAAAATAGTTACTTGTGGAAGAATCTCTGCAGAGCGCCAGAGAGAGAATAAGCTGAAAACAAAATTAAGTTTTCATTAAAATTAAATAACTTTCGGAAATAATCGAATATTAATAATGGAATTTATATATGAATTCAGTAAATGGAGTGAGAAAATTAGTTATAACTTATAAATTAGATGCAGATTATAGTTTTAAACATTGCACATAAAAATAAAAAAAATCAACAATGGGAAAACTACAATTTTTTGTTCCAAAATCAATTTTAAAAGATGTCGTATTATTAGGATCCAATCAATTGTTTAATAAGCTTAACGGACGGAACAGTTCGTTACAATTTCAATCCGACCTATTATTCAAATTGTTTTATATTTTCATGGTCATTTTTTGTAATCAATCTTATGGAATTAAAGATAATACAAATTTACATTTTAATTAGAGAGGATGCGTATCTTATCACAACTCGCCCAAGCATTGACAGGTTTTTCGGGAAAATATGTTGGTCTACCATAAATCATTAAAGGATCCTTTTTGGATAATTATACGGTCTTTTTGCTTTTTATTTAGTAGGTAATACTAATATCAAGTCTATTAGAAGATTTAATTTTTATTCTGTAGTAGTTCTATCATTGTCAAATTGAAAATCACATTGTAAATTTGTAATATGATGAAAATAAGTCACATCATTTTACAATGATCATGAAAGAAAAAAAAAATATGGACTAAGTGAGTTTTCGCCATATGCCTCCTTTGGAGGAGGCTTGCAGGCACTTCACTTTAGAAAAAACGAAGCCTCGCTTGGGAGGCTTCCCATCAACAAGAGAATTTTCGTATATTTCTTTGCATTCTTGAATCACCTGTTTCACAAAGTAGCCAAACATTAAATCACTCGTAATTAAGTTGGACTCGATTCAGTAAACAGTTTTGACAATTAAAATGCAAGCATGATTCAAACTTATAGATTAATCAACACAAACAGTGTACATTTATTGCAAAGACTCATGTGAGGATATCTGCATCGTGCACATATCATAAAAGTGGCAATTATCATTTCATTAAAAGTGACCTTTATTCTTATACCATCTAATTTGAAAATGTCAATTCTAAATAAGTGTTCCTTATATTGACATCGGACATCTTAAAAGTGTCAATTACTATCAAGAGTAACTTTTATTCTTTTACCTTCTAACTATAATGAGTTAGTTCTAAAGAAACGTTGTCAATTATACTTGAAGAAAAGATTGACAATATCAGATGTCCAAACCGTGCAGATACCCTCACGGGAGTCTGTCGACCTCTACATGTATATATCGGCTGTCGCTTATAATTATCCATTTATTATCTATAAGAAGTGAGTTATAACATTCTACCTCTTTAGCATCCTTCCGAGGTATGCCTTCTCTTAAGCTCACCAATTTTTCAACAACTTCAGGCTGCAAAAGATAAAACAAAAGCATTTTAGCAATTACAGAAATGTAGAAGTAATAAAGTAATAATCAATCCTATTTTGTATTAATTTCAACAAAATAAATGGATGGGGAAGTTAGAAGTAGCATATATATTACTGCAAAACAGGACTTACAGGGCAGTCTGGTTGGTGGTCGAGAATATTTGTATATACAAGTGTGAAGGTATCTGGGCTCTCTGCTGAAGCAAGTTCTCTTAATTCAGCAAGTACCTTCACCCTATTTTCGACTTTCTGCAACACATACGTTATGTTACAATTAAAAACTTGAAATCAGCATAAAAATCCAGCATCCATAACGTTCATACGGCATGCATAACGAACATAGTATCTAGACATGAAAGCACGAGCAAGAACATTCAACATATAGACTGTCGTATTGCAATAGTTCTTCATCTCAACAGTTATATAGATGAGAATGGAGAGGCCTGTTTTACCATCACGGTGCAAAAGAGAGAGTTGCTAAGTGAAATAGTGCTTACAGTGTTAGTCATATACTCCAAGAAGAATTCCATGATGACGTCTTCATCGAGCTTCATCCGTTCAACTGTATCTTCTTTGATATAGTTTTTCTACAGAGGAAGACATAGAAGAATCAAGGGAATTGGCATGATGATGGGATCAGATTGTTGAAAGTTAATTGGTAAATGATTGGGACCTGAATGAGCAGTCGATCAGCATAGACGATGATAGTTTCTTCGAGGCAGGCCTCAAGAAATCGCCTAAATGATCTTTCTTCGATATACCTTATATGTGATCACATAAGGGGATAATGAATAAATCGAGTCATCCAAGAAAAGATAAGTCGACTACCTGGACCGAGTAAATAACTCACATCTTGACATCGGTGAAGTAATCACGAAATGTAGCAATTAGGTATTCAGTTACCTGTCCTTCCATCCAATCTGTAAATGAAAAAAAAAATAAGAAGACGACAATTTTTGAATAAGTGCAACTGTTACAAATTAAGCCTATTAAGATTGTCCTTCATCCAACATCCAGTGAAAATTACTTTTCCGCATATAGTATGAATCCACAACTCCTTCTGGGTCACTTAGACCATGTTTATCAGCGACCAAGCAGACCACCAACCAGCCACCTTTTTCAATATTTAATTAATTTCTCTCTCTTCCACATCCTTATTATTCCTCCAACCCAACCATACCTCTTTTTTGATGGTTTATCAATGACCACCCAACCACACCATTATATATCTTTTTATATTATTTCTAATATTATTATTATTATTTGTATTGAAATATTTTATTATTGCAAAATTTAT